>JAIUZE010006961.1:0-45075 GCA_022085475.1 Heliosperma pusillum
CTACTTGTTCACCGGCATAGTCTAAGCTCACATGCTAGGGTTAAAACGTGGATGTTGCATTGCATGCATATAACCGACAACACATCGATAACAAAAGAGTTTCCCTAATCATTAGTAGAGGCCACTATCGAGGCTGGCGGGATTAGGTGTTCGATCAAAAGAGGTTCCTAATACGTACCCGCACCCCTTACTCCAAATCTCCGTGAACATCCGTGTTCATTGGCATCCAAGAGAGTCATTTTAGACATAAAATGCTAAGGGTAACGAGTTCTTAGTTTTCATGTCATTTCTTTGTGTCTTGACATGGCATAAAGTATTCGAACGATTCCAACTTCCCACAAAAGTTGGTGGCGACTCCACAAATGCGTGTTTTCACGCTTGTCCCTCGTTTCTCCATCCGTGGTTCCCTGTGATACCACAGTTTGGAACGTATCGCCAAATTCGTGTATCACATTTTCTTATGACGATCTTTCTCGCTAGTTAGAATGAGAATGCTTAGCATCCATTCTATTGCACACGATGACTAGAATAGTCAATTTTGATCCCAAATTGGACCGCGATGGTCACGTGTGTGTTTCGGCCAAGTGGCCTTCTTTGTTGTTTGTTTTGTTGCTTTAATCGTTAGTTATTGCAATTTAATTCAATTGTTTTGTAATTAATTATCACAAGGTTGTTGTTATTAACTCAAATCGAGTCATGTAAGTTAAATAAGGTGCGACTGTCCTTTATTTATTTGAGTCAAATGTTTTCATAAAACCTTTTGTTTTAATTGATTAAACTGAAGTATTTAATTAATTAGATCAAAGCGATTGTGCAAAGTAATAAAAGGGGTAAGGACGAAGTCTATGTGAGCCATAACCTCCCTATGGGCATGTTTTTGTATCTAGAATAGGCGTGAGGGTCGTATTGTTTAATCCATTGTATATAGATCGAGTTGTATCTATTTTCAATTGTTTGCGCATCAGGTCAACGAGATTCGTCTGGGTTGTAATAGTTAGTCCCCACTGACTCCTCTTCCCCCTTAAGCCTTGCTTGTGATTGCTTTCTAGAATAGCATGGATCAAATGAACTCACATGTTATACCTGTTGGACATAGTGGATTTAATGCATTAAATGATATAAAAATCATCTCACATGTTAGGGGTTAAAACGATGTTTGCATTTGCATAAACAATCATAGTTTAACTCGATAAGTCATCATCATCTTTAGTAGAGGTCGTTATTGCAACAGGCGGTCTTGGGTGTTTTTTTATGAAATTAATTTATCTTCCCAACACGTACCCTTACGCGAATCATTTTCTCTAAATGGTTTCCAAGTTCCTAAATCTTGATGGCGACTCCTTTTCAAAACAAAAACCCCACATGGAACAAAAGCTACGTGCTTTTTTCCCGCATCCTTAGTGGGTATCTATTCTTTTTTCTTAACAAACAACATTGGTGAACCCCAAGAGGATACACTCGATTTAACATAGCCTTTATGTAAAAATTCTTTCAATTAACTCTTAAATTCCTTTAATTCCTTAGGTCCTATCCGGTAAGGAGCCTTAGAAATAGACCTCGTTCCCGGTTTCACTTCAACCCCAAAATCTACCTCCCAGTTATGAAGGCAATCTCGGGATTTTATCGGGAGAGACATCTCGAAACTCACTCACTACCCCTATTTAAATTGCGTTCGGCTCACCCACACGTGTGTCCTTGACGTGACACAATATAAACTGATACCCCTTCCTAAAACATGATTTTAAGGTCACCGAACTCATAAGCTTCACCTTAGGCTTCACTATAAATGTAAAACCCCCACTTCCCAAGGGGCCTTTAGCAAGACCTTCCTTAGAAAATAAGGGCGCTACCATCTCGGTTGCCCAAGGATATGTACATCAAATAAACAATAACAAAACATACTTTATAAATATACATTATACATAGTCTTTGTTACAACAATACGAATCATACTTAATACAACAGACTCGTCTCATGAATATAAACTCATCAAAATTAAGCGTGGTCACTGGCTCGTCGTATCCCACCTCTCCCTAAATCATCACGTTCATAACCTGTAGAACAATATGTTCCCCATTCCCCAAAGGATCATCACATTTACAACAATAAAGGGGTCGGTACAAATGACAGGTAATCAACATGTACAAGTCAAGCACCACCATCAAGTATCAACAATTGGGCCACCACCGCAGCGGCAACCCCAACAGCATCAGGTTGCAGACCTGACCTGCAATAACCACCTATTTGTGTCAGACCGCAGCACTGGACATCAAAATCCCCTCTCGCCACAACGAGAGTTCCAGAACATTAATGTGCACATCCGCCTGTGGCAGGAGAACCACGAGAGGAGAACTCGGGGTGTGGTCCGTCTCCCGTCGAACCACAAAAATAGTAACAGTAACCCAACTCGAACTCCGAACCACACCATCATCACAACAGTCACCATCATCAACATCAACAAGCAACCAACAATCACAATAACCCATATTAACACATTGAACAACCTAAAAAAGTACCGAGTAGGGAAACCTTACCCTTAGTGTTCCTACAAATAACCATCATCCAACGCAATATACACACACACGTACAAGCATACAATTCCTCAGTCTGATCCTACAAACAACATTACAACTTCTAGCACAAATATGGTCACTAGTGTCAATAACAACTATGAGGGTGATACTTACCCGATCATACTAGCCATCCTCTATAACAAGACGGTCTTAGCTTGCTCGCCGCTATGCACCCATGGTGATTCCCCAGGTGATAGACTCATTGGGTGGTAAGGTTTGGGAGATATGGGGAAATTATGTTTAGGTTTAGAGAGAGAAGGAAAGGTTTTGTAGAAATAATGATTAACATTGCAGCTTCCCTACGCGATGTAATTCCGTCACACTCGACCGAGTAACAGGGACACTCGGTCGAGTACGCTGCACTCAGTTGAGTGTCATCAGCACTCGACCAAGTACGATCTCCTAGGTCGAGTACTCTCTGCTAAAGAGTACAGAGTTCTCCCGATATTATTCCATGGACAGTTCCATAAGGTCAAGGGTTGTTCAAAGGTTCCTAAAAGGTTGGGTATTATAATAAACCCCCTGTAGGATACCCTAACACCATTAGGTCCCCACACGGATACCTTCTACTAATAATGATCAATTTAAGCTCTATGCTTTCCCAAAAACTCTATGTCCTATATGATTTCAACCCCCATCCCCTCCCATTGGAAAGTCAATTAGTTTTAACAAAAACAAAACCTCCTCAATCAGGATAGAAATATTCTTATACAATTTAATACAATTATTGGGTTTCCAGACGGTATTTATACTTCATCATTTATCGTGTTAAAATTGGTCAACTCTAAGGTCTTAGAATACTCACAAAATATAAATGAATGGGTACCTCCTGAGTTAAATAAAACAGTTGAAATTGACTAGAAAAGTAGCCGAACCCATATGTGGATGTCCTTCTGCAGCCTCTTTGCCCATCATAAATAGCTTCTCACTAGTGTTCGCCCCTCCTTGGACAGTGTTAGCTGAAGCAATCGCTCTCGCATTGTCACCCGGATTTCCTTCGTTTTGGCGCGGAAAAAGACAGTCCGCGGTCGCAACCTTCGTTTTTGCTTGCACCCTAGTATAATTAGGTCCTCCAGCTGGGTATGCTCTAGTCGGTATGTAACTTGGCTTCTTATTCATCCCATGACCCTCTCTAACAGGATTTGTCTTTCACTTCTAATTCTTAGCCTTCTTTCCTTCCTTAGTCATTTGAGCCAACCTGTTAGCATAAAAGTAGACCTCCCTCACATCTCGAGTCTCGTTTCGTAACGATAAAGGTAACCTCTTCAATATGTCTAAAGTTAGACCCTTCTCATAATGAACTGCGAGAATCTCTTCACTCATCTTTAAATTGGCAACATAGGTGGACAACTCCGTAAATTAATTGTTGTGCTCCTCTAATGTCATCTTGTCGTTCATATTAAATTGGTCAAACTTCTCCTGCATTTGACTACAAATATGCTCAGTCACAAACTTATTCCTCGGCATTTCCTTGAATCGATCCTGATCAATTACCTCATTGTTCTCTCCTTCCTTGTAATTTTCTCTAATTTTGTCTTTGTTATGGCTCCACCATAACCCTGCCTTTCCTCTCAAGTAGAAGGCTGCATGATCAACCTTCAGCTCAGGTGGACACTGCAACGCTTCAAAGATATTATCACTCCCTTAGCCAATCATCCAACAATGATGGTACATCAACCCCTAAATACTCCGTGAGTCAATGCCTCGCTAATGTCATGTTCATCGCCTTAGCATCTACCACGGTTTCTTTCGGCCTACCAACATTTTGCAGAGTTATAGTTAGTGCCGCATTAAGGAGGAGATTCATTATTGGGCACACAATGTTGAAAAGTAATAAAAAAAGTCCTCAACAGGTTTTGAACACAGGATGCTTCCTTGGTATGTCAATGTTTGCACCACAACACTAGTCACATTATTGTCAATGTATGTATGCTCAAACGTAACCATAACATGCAAACTAAACAGAATTGGGCCCCAAAAAATCAGGAGCCCTGTGCGGCTGCGTGGGTCGCAGACCCAATGGGCCGGCCCTGATTTTAACTCAAATTTTATTAATTGTGCTTTTAAATGAGATATCTCAAGTCTTTTTTGCAATTAGAGTTATATTTTATCTGGAGATTTTCGAGTCGCGTAGTTTCGGATCAGGTCATTTCGGGTCGGGTTAGTTCCGGGTTAATAAAGCTCGGGTCATGTTCGGGTTGGGTAAGGTCGATTCGAGTTTCAAGTCACCTTAAAAGGTTGTATTTCGAATCAATTTCGGGTCTCGGATCAAGTTTTAAAGTCGGGTTAATTTGCTTGGTCGACTCCCATTTAATTTTTTTCGCAAATTCTTATTTCAGACGGATCATTTCAGTCTGAAAAATAATACGTGATTATGTTGCCACGTTTTGATAAATGTAATCATAGCTTATTTCAACTTGTTTTCAAAAGTTGTTACATATAGCTGTAAAATGATTACAAAATTCTATCTTATTAATTCAGACTAAAATGGTTCGTCTGAAATCAGACCAACTCAATATTTCTGTAAAACAATTTGGCATTCATGACGTTTCGATGCACTGTTTTTCCATCATTCGCCGGCTTGCAATTCTGCCACTATTTTGGTCAGATCTAGAATCCTCGTGGTTCCCGTGGGATATAAAGGAAAAATCTTCAAACATAATGTATTCATCTTGACTCCTCGTGGTTCTCGTGGGATATGAAGGGAAAATGCCACATGCCTCATCAGTATAGGATATCAACATTTCGTTCATCTATAGTACTAGTGTAACACCCGTGAAAATTCACGGGATTGTTTTCACGCGGTATAAGTATTTCGATGTTTGCGCCTTTACAAAATAATAGTTTTAAATTTTTAATCAAATCAAATGAAAAAAAAATGAGAAAACATAAATACACTGATAAAATGTATTGGGACGCTTTATTTATACACAAATTCTCATTTAAAATGGGTCGACTCGTCATAAGCTTAAGACGGATCAAATGCTCCTCACAAAGGACAAGTGGGGGTGCAAGTGAGAGATAAATGGAGCCCCTCACTTATCTACCCATTTGCTCTTTGTGAAAAGAGTTTGATCTGTCTTAAGCTTAAGACGGTCAACCCGCTTTAAAAAAGACTTTCTATCATTTGTATGCAATAGACAGAAGTACCATTTGAGCTTATCTTTTATGGTCTTTGCTGAGTGTAATGATATAAGCATAGTTTTGTCTATTGCATATAAAGAGAGTGTAATGAGTGAATTTATACGCTCCCCAAAAAATACCGACTTTTTTATAAATAAATTTTACTAAAAATTGTGAAATGAGTAAACACCACGTTAAAAACAGTAAGTCTCACTTGCGGCGGATCGTCCTGTCGCAGGCTTAAGACGGGTCACCCACTTGTTATTTGTGAGAGAGACAGGTCACCCATCTTAAATTTGCGACGGGTCACCCCGTCACAAATGAAAATTTGTGCGTTAATAAATACACTAAGCTAGATATGAGTATTACATTACTATAAAACTGTGACACCCCGCGATTTATTAGTAAAGTAAACACATAGATTTGGAGCGGAAAACACGAGATTTTAAAAACTTTAAAAGCAAAACCGCGAATGTCTTTTTTTTTGGTGAACATGTAAGTAATCATTAATCACACCTCAAATGAGATAATCACTATTACAACATTCAGTTTTTGCAACATAACTAGCAACACCACAAATACATCAACATATAAAGACTAACATAATCATAAAAGACCTATGCTAGAACAATACTCAATATCACATTGTTTAATCCCCATCTTCATCATCCCAGGTAGACGAGTTCTATACTCCTGCTGCACTCGAGCAATCAAAGCTTGAGGCCTCATGACATAACCATCAGCATAGCAAGTATTCCTCGCCTGCCATACATTATACATAACTGCATTTACCAGTGAACAATAAAGCAACCTCCTGAAACCAGACACTCTTCTAATCCTCAGCATCTTTCCAGCAGTGACAGGAAGCACCGTACAGAGATGCAACCAACTTAGGAGAAGCTGCAAACAAGTCTTCACATAACAGCAGTCTTGAAACAGATGCCAATGAGATTCATAACCATCATCACAAATGTAACAGTTTAAGCTTTGAGTGATACCAAACCTGTTAAGTCTGTCAAGTGTCAAAAGCCTTTCCTTCTTCAGCAGCCAAATAAAGAATGCATGCTTCTGAATGTTGTATCTATTCCAAGCTTCAGAATACCATTGAATTGCTCCAACATTATTAGTACAAGCCAGCCACTCATACCCTTTGGAAATAGAGTACCCACCATCAGTCCCTAACCATTGCTGATTTGAGAATGCCACCTTAAATCTATCTTTGATCTCACAAATTTTCCTCCAAGCCCAGGAAGAGCTACTAGTTGGTACATAGTCCAGCCAAGGTCTGCCTTTCAGATAAATGTTATCCACCCACTTAATCCACAAATGATCTTTCTTAATCACAAGCCACCACACCAATTTCCCAATAGCTGCAATGTTCCATCTACTGCTATCAATAATTCCCAATCCACCTTGCTTCTTGCCCCTACATAGCACATCCCAAGCCACTAAAGCTTTAGAAGAATTCTCAGACCCACTCCACAAAAAACTCCTACAAAGGGCCTTGATTCTATCCATGACCCCCATAGGAAGAACAATATACATAAATTGTTAGAGAATGATGAGAGAGGAAGTTAGAGAGAAGTACTCCTAATTTTTCTAGGGTTCTTGGGTTTTGTGCAATGGCTAAAACCAATTCTACTAATCATTCTCTTAATAGTTCTAAAATCAATAGTAAAAATAATATGGCATCAATTATTACACAATCAAATAATAATTCTAATAGTTCAATTAATACAAACTCTAATAATAAAAATGGTGCTGGAGGGAGATTGAATCTATCGAAAACCACAGAGGCAAGGCAGTTAGAAATTCAGATAGCGAAAGAGTTGGTTCAACAGAAACTACAGGCAGAGAAGGAAGATGGTAGTCATGTGGAAGTTGAGACGGAGGATCAATGGCAGGAAGTAACATCCAAACGAAGGAAACAAGGGGTGACCAGACCTAGAGAAGAACAAGTGGAAGCAAGGGAGGAACGAGATTCTGCTGAATGTGTGATTAAAGGTAATAATCTAAAAATTACGTTAGAAGATGTGCAGGAGGAGATTAAGTATTGGTCCTCTGCAGTTTATGGGTATGTTATGGGAGCTAATCCTCCGAAAATGGTTTTAGAGGGGTTTATTCGCAGGGTTTTAGTGGATTATGATATCTCTAAAATTTCATTTCTACCAAATGGACTTTTTGTGATTCGTTTTGATGAAGTTGAACACCAACAACTTGTTTTAAAAAAAGGAATTCTGTTGTTAGATGGTAAACCTGTCATCTTACGACCTTGGGACCCAAATGTTAAAATGGCTAAGGTATCGGTGAAGAAGGTTCTTATTTGGATTAAGTTGGTGGGGCTGGATTTGAAATTCTGGGGTGAAAAATGCTTGATGAAGTTGGCGTCATTAATTGGCAAGGTTGAAAGAATTGATGATGTTACGTTACTGCGTACTTTATTAGGGTTTGCTAAGATACTTGTAGAGGTGGAGGTGGATCAGAAATTCCCTAATCGGATTGTGTTTGAGGATGAGATGGGGCAGGAGGTAACTGTAGCTGTGGAGTATGATTGGGTACCAATAACTTGTATGAGTTGTTCTGGTATGGGGCATACTATGGAAATGTGCAGGAAAGCTAGAGTTCCTCCAAAACCAGTTACAGGCCCTACTAGACAGGTATGGAAGAAAAAGGAGATAAATAGGCAGGTTACTGATCAGAAGGAGTTTCCTAGCTTACAACAAAGTCTAGGGATCTCCAGGGTTCAGAGAGGTGGTGGATTAGAGAAGGGGGGAGATGGGGTAGTTATTACACCAGATAATACACCTGCTCCTATGAGTTATAGTGCTGCTCTAACTCCTGCTAGAGTCATAAACAGACTTACTAGACATGAGACTCGGCTGCCTGAAGGTCAGCAGAGTGGGTTTGTGTTACAGTTTAATAGTGCCTTGGGAAAAGAGGCTATATTGGTGGATAGAGGTGGTGGGGATGACAATCCTCCATCTCATCATGACTAGGATAGGGGTTTGGAACATTAGGGGCCTGAATAATGAGATTAAGCAGAAATATATTAAATGGTATATGCATCAGGTGGGTGTAGAGATATTTGGGCTCCTTGAGACAAGAGTGAAATCCTTGTCTCTAAATAGAGTAGCAGCTAATGTTTGTTGTGGTTAGTCTTATGTTACTAATCATGCCTATCATGATGGTGGGAGAATTTGGGTTTTATGGAAGAATCAGGGTGTTAAGGTGGATGTGCTGGAAATGTCTTCTTAGTTTATTCATCTTAAGGTGAAGCAAGGGAGTAATGATAGAACTTACTATATAAGTTTTGTTTATGGTTTGAATAGAATTGAGGAGAGAACTCCTCTTTGGAATGATCTTATGAGGCTGTCTATGGTGGATCCTTGGATAATTTTAGGGGATTTTAACAATGTTCTTCATGCTAGTGAGAAAATTGGTCTTCCTGTCAGGGATTCAGAAACTATACCATTTCAGAATGCTATTAACAGGTGTGATTTGAGGGACATTAAGACTTTGGGGGCTTATTTTACTTGGAATAATAAACAACCCAGTGGTACCAGAGTCTTTAGTAGGATTGATAGAGTGTTGATTAATGATGGGTGGCTTAACTTCAGACCTAATGCCTATGCTTTTTATGGGCCTGAGGGGGAGTTTGATCACTGTCCTTGTTTGATTGAGGAGGGAGGTGTAGTTCATGGTGGGAAGAAACCTTTTAAATTCTTTAATATGTGGTGCAAGGTTAAGGAGTATAAGGAGATTGTTAGAATAGGGTGGAATCAACAGATTATTGGGTCTTATATGTTTAGAGTGGTGTCCAAGCTCAAGTTACTTAAACCTCTTTTGAAAAATTTGAATAAGGAGTTGTTTTCTGATATTGAAAGAAATTCTGATGTGGCTTATAATATGATGGTGGAGTGTCAGAGAGAGCTTCAACTAGATCCTACAAATTGTTTGCTCATGGATAAAGAGTACCAAATTAGGACTAGTTATAAGATGCTTGCTGAGGCTAAGGTGGATTTTCTTAGACAAAAAGCAAAATGTAATTGGGCAAAGGATGGTGACATTAACTCTGCAATGTTCCATAAGATCATCAAGAATAGACAGGTTCAAAACAAGGTTTTTAGAATTGAAGGAATGCAGGGGGAGGTGTATGATAGGCCTGATGATATTCAAGCAGCCTTTGAGGAGTACTATCATTCCCTGCTAGGGTCTTGTGCTGTAACTTCTGAATTTTATCATAATATTATGAATACAGGTCCTAGAGTGGAGCAGGAGGACTGGGAGGATTTGTGTAGTATTCCTACTGCTGAGGAGATTAAGAGAACTGTTCATTCTATACCTGATGATAAAAGTCCTGGTCCGGATGGGTATACTAGTTGCTTCTACAAGACTAGTTGGGGGATTGTTGGGGAAGATGTGTGTAAGGCTGTCCAGGAATTCTTTAGGACAGGTAAGATTCTTAAGCAAATTAATACTACAAATGTTGTGCTTATCCCTAAGAAAGAGAGTCCTAGTAGTGTTAAGGATTTCAGACCTATAGCTTGTTGCAATACCATATATAAGATCATCTCTAAATTGATGTGTGAGAGGCTGTCTAAGGTGCTTCCTAAAGTAGTTAATCCTTCTCAGTCTGCTTTTATTAAAGGTAGGAGTATTATGGGGAATATTCTTATTAGTCAGGATCTGGTTAGGCTCTATAATAGAGCTAATACCTCCCCTAGATGTTTGATTAAGGTGGATTTGAGGAAGGCCTATGATTCTATTGAATGGGTCTTTGTTCAGAATGTCCTTATGAGTTTGAATTTTCCTGTTAGATTCATGAAGGCTGTTATGCAATGTATCTCCACTACCTCCTATTCCATTGTGCTTAATGGGAACTCTTTTGGTTTCTTCCAAGGTAAGAGAGGGTTGAGACAGGGTGATCCCTTATCTCCTCTTCTCTTTACTATCTGTATGGAATACTTGAGTAGGTTGTTAATTATGATTGGTGAGCTCCCTGGGTTTAAGTTTCATCATTTATGTAAAGGATTACATCTGAACCATCTTATGTTTGCTGATGATCTCCTCATTTTCTGTAAAGGAGATATAAAGTCTATTTTTATGATTGTGGAGGGGTTTGAGGTGTTTTCTAAGGCTTCAGGTTTGCAGATTAATAATGAGAAATCTGATTTGATCATCAAGGGGGTTGATAGGGAGATTGAGGATTTTATTTTGAATCAGACTGGTTTTACTAGGGGAAGTCTTCCTTTCAAATATCTTGGTGTTAATATTTCTCATAAGAGGCTGAGTAGATTTGATTGTAAGATGTTGGTTGATAGGCTGAGTGCTAGGATTAAAGGGTGGAACAGGAGGAAGATTTCTTATTCAGGAAGGCTTGTTTTGGTTAAGTCAGTTTTGAGTACCATTCATAACTATTGGGCACAGATGTTCATTCTACCTGTGGGGATCCTTGATACTCTCAAAGCCCTTTGTAGAAACTTTCTTTGGGAAGGGGAGGATACTTACTCTAAGGCTCCCCTTGTAGCTTGGAATATATTATGTAAGAGTAAGAAAGAAGGAGGTCTAGGCATTTATGATAGTACTAAATGGAACGTTGCAGCAGTTGGGAAGTTAGTCTGGTGGATAATGCTTAAGAAGGATCACCTTTGGATTAAATGGATAGATAAGATATATTTGAAAGGGAGGGATTGGATGTCTTACAGTCCTAGCAGGTCAAGCTCATGGGCCTGGAGAAAGATTTGTGGAGTCAAGGAGATTCTTAAAGAGAGGCTTCAATCTGAAGACTGGCAGGAGGATGATGGTTACTCCATTCTTAAAGGATACAATTGGTTGGATGGTAATGATAATACTAGAGTGGATTGGTTTGGTATCACTTGGAGCAGGCTTAACATTCCAAAACATTGTTTCATTTACTGGCTGGCTGTCAAAGGAAGGTTACTTACTCTGGATAGGATGCATAGAAGGGGGTTTACAGGAAATTTAAACTGCTTTCTGTGTGGGATCATCTCTGAAGATCACCTTCATTTGTTCCAGGGTTGCTGTTTTGCAAGGAAGTGTTTTAATTGTTTAGATGATAGGCTGCAGATCAGGTGTATGAATGAACATTCTCCTGCAGCATTGCTCAGACTGAGATGGGGGACGGGGTTCATCAGAAAAGTGTACTGGTCTCTTGTAGTGGCTGTATACTACGGTATATGGCAGTGCAGGAACAAGTGCAGACTGGAAGACATTGTTCAGAGGCCTGAAGTGTTGATACAAGGTGTATGTGTTCAAGCAAAGTTGAGACTCACGCAGATTGAACTTGGAAGGTTAAAGAGAGATGAGATTGTATGGTGTAGAAATAGACAACTTATGTAACTTAATGCATTTTATCAGTTTGTTAGAGTGGCTGTTTGATAGAGTTCTGGCTCTAGTTTTGTAAAAGGATTGTAATTGGATGGATTATTGTCGTATTAATCAAAGCTTACATTTGCACCAAAAAAAAAAAAAAAAAAAAAAAAAAAACAATTGAGACCAATAATTATGGATAGTAGATAGAACTGCCTTCACCAACACAAGTCTGCCAGCATAAGATAGTTTCCTACTATTCCATCCTCTGATTTTAGCAATCATTCTATCCACCAGGACATGACAATCTACCTTGCTAAGTCTCTTATGAGAAATAGACACCCCAAGGTACTTGAAAGGCAACTTACCTCTTTTAAAGCCAGTATAATGCAAGATATAGTCCACATTCACAGAATCAATACCATTCAACATAATTTCAGACTTCTCAGCACTAATATGCAAACCAGAAGCTTCAGAAAAGCAATTAAAAGTCTCCTTAATGAGAGCAATGGAACTTAGATCCCCTTTGCAGAAAAGAAGAACATCATCAACAAACATTAGATGATTCAACTTAAGCCTACTACACAGAGGATGGAATCTAAAGCTAGACAAAGTACTAGCTTCCTCCAACAACCTACTAAGGTACTCCATACAGATAGTAAATAAAATAGGAAAGATAGGATCACCTTGTCTTAGACCTCTCTTACCAGGAAAGAATCCATTAGGAGACCCATTAATCACCACAGAGTAAGTAGGGGAAGTCACACAATTCATAATCAAGCCAACCAACTTTGGAGGAAAATTTAATTGAACCAGCATATCTCCAATGAAATCCCACTCAATCGAATCGTAGGCTTTCCTCAGATCAATCTTCATCAAACATCTAGGAGAGACACTTTTCCTAGTATATAGTCTAACAATATCTTGGCTAATTAGAATATTACCCATAATACTCCTACCCTTAATAAAGGCAGCCTGATTAGGACTAATGACATTGCCAAGACCAACAGAAACTCTATCACACAGAATTTTAGAGATAATCTTATAAAGAACATTACAACAAGCAATAGGACGAAACTGAGTGACATTGACAGGATTCTCCATCTTAGGAATAAGAACCAGATTAGTAGCATTAATCTGTCTTAGAAGCTTACCTGTGTGGAAGAAATCCTGAATTGCAGCAACTAAATCATCTTTCATAACCTCCCAACCAGCTTTGAAAAAACAACTCGTATAACCATCAGGACCAGGACTCTTATCATTAGGAATAGAGAACACAATTCTTTTAATCTCCTCCTCACTAGGAGTAATACACATCCTCTCCCAAAGACAATCCTCCACTCTCCTTCCTTTCTGCACAATATGAGGGAAGAAACAAGATGATCCCTTAGCACTCCCCAGCAAGTCTTTGTAAAAATCAACAAAGGCCTGAATAATATGATCTGGTTCCTTACAAACCACACCAGTCATAGATTCAATCAAAAGCACTTTGTTCCTAATCTGTCTCTGTCTGATAGCCTGATGAAAAAGAGAAGAATTAGTATCTCCCTCTTTAGCCCAGGAGCACTTAGCCTTTTGGCTCAGAAAATCATCACGAGCAGCATCCATGAGAAGAAAGCTTTCTCTAGCTTTCTAGCATCCATGAGCAGCATCCATGAGAAGAATGTCACTATCTTATAAAACGAAAACTTAATTAATACAAAAGACATCGATCCCTTGATAAAACAAAGTAAAGATAATAAACTAATATAAACTACACGCTACGGCTGAATCGCTCTAAGAACAACGCTCGCTAGCTCACTCGCCACAACCTCATGCAAACACCAACCTGCAACCTGTTCATTCATTAAAAATGAATACCATAGTCAGTGGGGAGTAACTCAGGGTTCTCACAGCCATATCACTTCAAAACGTACATAAACAAGCATATAATCACGTGTCATCATGCAAACATATATATCATGCCGGATGTGATAATAGCATTATGATAATAACAATATACGAGTAAAGGAAACCATCATCCATCATAATCATGCAATACAAGACTCTGGTAAGACTCCTGTTGGACCAATTTCATAGTTTTGATAATGACATATGTTGACGTGATAATATGTTTTACTCGATATATCATATGCGTGTAATTGTGTGCTTTAGTCTTATTATAGCTAGCAACAATTATGAGAAGAAAGATCAAAGTTAGGCATAACTTTGATAAAGTTTGTGAGACAAAGTTATAACAACTTCAGGAATAACTTTGGAAGTGCACATGGAAGTTATAGCTAACCAGGCATAACTTTAAGGAAAATCGCTTCAAACAAGATCTACATAAATCTACACAAGACTCGAGATGGAGGGTCTTTGTGATCAAGATGAAGAGATGATCCGTATACTGAAGATCTTTGTGAAGATTAGATAGTATAGGTCGTCATTCGGTACCTATTCCATTCGAGAGATTTTATGTTCAAAAGTTATAGCTTTAGTCTATGATTTTGAATGATAAAATATTGATGCATGATTTTGGAAATAAAATGTTTTGAAATGTTTTCAAAAGTGAAAGAGTTTTATTTTTATATTTATCAATTATTTTAATAGAGAATTTATTCATGAGATTCTATTGGTTAGTAATACAACTTATGGGTTGTCATGCTACCTAGGGTTTCTAATATATTCTATCTCAATTTGTTGTTAACCTAATTAGCCCACCTAGTGGTTGAGCCATCTAGGGTTTCGTGGAGGAAAACTAGTCTTTGTGCCACCTGGGTTGCGTGCCTCATAGGGTTTCGTAGCTGAGAGGATTCGGCCAACCTAGGTGTTTCCTTAGTTTACCGTATCTAGGATTCTACATATCTTTACAAAAATTATTTTGAGATATCAAGATAAATATCCTTCTAGAAGATAACCAAATAAATATTTGAGATAAAGATATGCTATAAAAGATTAGAAATATCTTTATGGTAGATAAGTATCTTTTAAATATATATCTAGGGTTGAATCTATATGATTCTTTACTATAAAATATCATTCACATAAAATTGCCATTAAACACGACATACACACGAAACACAATACATCACACGGCTATTTATTTTACTTGTGTTGATTTTCCAAAATCGTTTTAAAGCAAACCTTTGAGCAAATATTTATTATTTTTAGAGGTTGTTTTTAAAAGAGTCGTGCATCAATTATTATCAATCGCTTGAGTGAAATACGTTATTGGATAATAGTACATCAGTATAAGCTTACAATTCTTTAACGGGAATCTGTGTGAGTTATATTGTACTTTCTTATTAGCGTAAGATAGTATAGAGTATTTAGCGATACTCACCTTGAGTTATAATCATAGTGTTGATTATACGAGTGGGTTGGTAATTTTTGTAATCCGTAGAAAGGTACTAAAAATTATTAATCGAGAATAGGGGACGTAGGTTTCAACGTGTGAAACTGAACCACTTCAAAAATCGTGTGCCTCTCTCTTATCTCTTTACTTTTCGTTATTTCGTTATTCGCGCTTACTTTGATTAATTAATTAGTTGATTTTAATTCATAAGATCAAATAATTAATTACATATAATATAAATCGAAAAAGTGGGGCTAGTTTTTAATACTCAATTCACCCCCCCCTCTTTCGTATTCGATCAATAGACTCTACAATTGGTATCAGAGCCTCGTGCTCTTGATTGCCTTACAGCAAGGAGTCTGATCCCTTTATCTTTTTATTTTTATTTATTTTCCGCTGCATTTAATTTTATTTTAATGGATTCCAAACATCTGAAGTGTCCCGTATTCGATGGGAAGAACTACAGTCTATGGAAAAATATGATGACCCATTTCATAACGGGTAACGATTGGGAGTGTTGGCTAATCATTAAGAATGGTCCTAATAAGATCATGCTTGGAACGGCCACTGGCACTTCTATCAAAAAGAAAGAAGATGACTATGTTGAGGCAGATTATAAGAAAGCTGAGAAAAATTCAAAGGCTATTAGTCTGTTGCAAAACGGCATGACCCATACTGAATTTGATCGTTTCTCATCTAGTTCTACTGCCAAGGAAATATGGGATGGTCTTGAGTTAGCTTATGAGGGGGCAACTGTTGTCAAAAAGCAACGCATAGCTCTACTTATGCGAAAATACGAATTGTTCTCCATGGAACATAATGAATCGCTTGACAGCATGTCTACTCGCTTCTCCAGTATCATTAATGAATTGAAAAATCTTGGAAAAACTTTTGACTCCGAGGAAATTGCCAGGAAGATCCTTAGAAGTCTATCTAAACGATGGAGACCTAAGGTGACTGTAATTGAGGAATGTAAAGACCTATCTGACCTATCTTATCAAGAGCTACTTGGAACCCTAATGGATCATGAGATTACTCTTGATGAAGATGCGGCAAATGATAGTAATAGCAAGAAGGTGGCTCTACAGGCCGAATCTAGTGAAAGACAAGATTCGGATCTTGAAGATGAAACAGTGTTATTTGCTAGACGTTTTAAGAAAAAGTTCTTTAACAAACCACAAGGGAAAACGTTTAACAACAACCCCAACAAATCTTACAAGAAGCCAATTGAGTCAAAAGGGTCTCTTTCAAGTCGTGGTTGCTTCAAATGTGGGGATAATGATCACATGATCAAAGATTGCCCCACATGGAAGAAAATCAAAGACAAAAATCAACGAGAAAAAACCAAGAAGGAATTCAAGCAAGTGATGATGGCTTATTGCTGGGGAGATCTCGACACAGAGGATGACGAGTCAGAGGAAGAGGAAGTCGCCAACCTGTGTCTAAGCAACGTCAGTCTCGACCTAATTTCTGACAGTGACAATGAAAGCGAATCCGAGATGTGTCTTGTTGGCAACTCAGATTCAGAACCAGATTCAGAAGATGACGAAGAGGTTAGTCATCGTGAACTTAAAAAGCAAGTTAAGAATTTATCTAAGAAGTCTTTAATTAAGTATTTTGAAGAAGCCTTAGATCATTGTCATGAGCAGAGTCTAGAATTGAAAGATCTTAACGAACAAATTCTTGACATTGCTGAGGAAAACCAACTTCTTAAGGCCAAAGCTAAAAAGCTCAAGTCTAAAGTTATGGCAACTTCAGCTATAACTTCAGACAAGACAAATATTGAGAAAGAAGCTCTTGAGTCTAAAGTTATAGCTAATGAAGCTATAATCTCAGAGTTGAAGCTCAACATTAAGCACCTTCAAGCCAAAGTTATAGCTAATGAAGCTATAACTTTAGAATTGAAGAAAGTCAATGAGCTTTTACAATCTCAAGCTAAGGCAAAGGAAGTTGTTATTCTTGATCATGAGAAAGTAAATTCTTTTCTGTCTCAGCAATTGAAAGATTTGAAGGCTGAATTCTCCCAAGCCAAAAGTCAACATAATGAGGAGAAACTTATCTTGAATAAACGTTTCAATGATTTTCGTGAAAATTTCAAAAAGAACAATCCCTCCAAAGACTCGAATGTAGATCAGTCGTCGTGTGAAAAAGAAATTCAGTCTTTGAAGGAATTGCTCCTACATGCACGAAAAGTTCATGATAAGTGGGAAGGAAGTCAAAAGGTCTTAGACTTCCTTACCGAACAGTCTAACAATAACATGAAGATGGGTCTTGGTCATGAATGCTATAGTCGTAGAGACCATGATAAATGCAAATCCACTCCTTCTGACCATGATTTCAGAAGAAGGAAGTACGTAAATCTTTCAGAATATCTGATTTGCAATTATTGTGGTCACAACGGTCATGTTAAAGATAATTGTGTTAAATATGTTAATGACAACAAAAATCAAACTGATTTTGTGAAAGAGCATGACGTGTCTAGTGAGTCCGAATCTGAACCTCAATGTGATGAGGTTAGAAATAATGAGTTTAGATGGTTTTATGACATGGCTTTCGATTACACATCTGTACCTTCAAAATCTAAATCTTATGTGAATCAGAAGCAGTCATTTAAACCTAATGTGCGTCACAACAATAAAAAACAATATAATAAACCTAGCAAACCCTATCCTAAGAAGAAAAGAATTGTCAAACAGGTATGGATTAGGAAGGATCAAATATATAGAGTCACTAACCACAAAGGACCCAACTTAGCGTGGGTACCTAAAAGCTGTATTTGATTCTCTTGCAGGTAATAGTGAAAGAAAATAATTTATGGTATCTCGACAGTGGATGTTCGAGACACATGACTGGAAACAAGAATTTATTTCTTTCACTAGAACCCTTCAATGGTGGCAAGGTCACCTTTGGAGATAACAAGAAGGGTAACATAATTGGTGTAGGTAAGATTAGTATATCTTCTTCACATGCTATCAATAATGTATATCTGGTAGATGGCCTTAAGCATAACTTGCTAAGTATCTCTCAACTATGTGACAAAGGCAACAAAGTCGTTTTTCATTCAAATGTTTGTCGTATCATAGTTGAAGGAACTAGCAATGTTATATTAGAAGGTCTACGTAAACGGAACGTGTATATGATTGATTTAAACAAAGTCACTACAAGTTCCTTTACGTGCATGAAAGTCACTGTGGATGATTCATGATTGTGGCACAAGAGGTTTGCACACATTAGTCCAACAATTTTAAAGAAACTCAAATTGTGGGATTTAGTTGAGGGCTTACCCTCAATCAAATTCGAACAAGAGAAAATGTGTGACTCATGTGCCCGTTGTAAACAAGTTAGATCTTCATTCAAACCGAAACGAGTAGTAAGTACAGAGCGTCCACTTGAGTTGGTACACATGGATTTGTGTGGACCTATGAAAGTAAGAAGCCGCGGTGGATCAAGGTGCGTATTCGTCCTAGTCGACGACTACTCAAGGTATGTATGGCCTATCTTTCTATTTACTAAAGATGAAACTTTCGGTGAGTTTGTAGAACTAATGAAGCACGCCCAAAACAAGTATGATAAAAAGTTAGTTTCCATTCGTACGGATCATGGCACCGAATTTGATAATCAAGCTTTTATAGAATATTGTAGGGAGAATGGTGTAGGACATAACTTTTCTGCACCACGAACCCCACAACAAAATGGTGTCGTGGAACGTATGAATAGAACATTAGAAGACATGGCCCGCACTATGCTTTTGTGTAGTGGCCTTCCTAAGAGCTTTTGGGCAGAAGCCATTAGTACTGCATGCTATGTGCACAATAGAGCTATGATTAGACCTATTCTCAAAAAGACTCCCTACGAACTTTTAAGAGGGAGAAAACCCAATATAGCTCACCTTCGTTGCTTCGGTAGTAAATGTTTTGTCCATAATAATGGAAAAAGTAATTTGAGCAAATTTGATCCACGAAGTGACGAAGCTGTGTTTGTTGGTTATTCTAATCATAGTAAAGCTTTCAAGGTTTTTAACAAAAGAACGTTGTGCATAGAAGAAAGTGTTCATGTCGTATTTGATGAAGATAATGTGCCTGAACAAGTTGAATAGAATGAAGAAGAGGACATGAATGATCCAGACTTTCGCCTCTCCAGAGATGACGTGCCAGATAACAATGAAGAAGTTATTGAAGGAATCAATGATGAACTTGATAAATCCGCAAATGACCTTGAATAGAGAACTGAGACAATTGTTGATGATACTAATGTCTCTTCTCAAAACAAGGAAAAGGAAACTGAAGTTATAGCTGATGATGCTATAACTTTGAACTAGAACCAAGATGGTGTAACTGAAGTTGTACCAACTTCAGCTATAACCCCAGAGTTCAACTCAGGGGGAACCAATCTTGATTCTGAATCATTTGAGGAAAGTGATAGTTCATCAGATGATGATGAGCCTAGGAACTCTAAGAAATGGAAATATAAGAGTTCTCATCCTATGGATAGTATCCTAGGAAGTTTGAATAAGGGAGTTCAAACTAGGCGAACGTTAAATAACTTTTGTTCATTCTATTCCTTTCTGTCTACCATAGAGCCTACCAACATCAAGGAAGCACTTGCAGAATCCAACTGGATCGTGGCTATGCAAGAGGAGCTTCAACACTTCGAACGTAATAAAGTATGGCACCTTGTGCCACGACCTCCTAATCGAACTGTGATTGGTACTCGATGGGTATTCAGAAATAAATTGGATGATTTAGGAGTTATAGTTCGTAACAAGGCTCGATTGGTCGTTCAAGGTTATAATCAACAAGAAGGGATTGATTATGACGAGACATTCGCTCCAGTAGCAAGACTTGAAGCTATTCGCTTGCTCATCGCCTTCGCATCTCATAAAGGAATGAAATTATTCCAAATGGACGTTAAGACTGCATTTCTTAACGGTTATTTGGAAGAAGATGTTTTTGTTGAACAACCTCCTGGATTTTTGAATAGCAAGTTTCAAAACCATGTTTTTAAACTCGATAAAGCTTTATATGGGTTGAAACAAGCGCCTAGGGCTTGGTACGACAGATTATCTAAATTTTTATTGCAAAACAATTTTAAAAGAGGATCTGTCGACAAAACCCTATTTCTAAAATCCGAGGGTTCTGATTTACTTGTTACTCAAATTTATGTAGACGATATTGTTTTTGGTTCTACTAACAATAAATTGTGCAAGTATTTTTCAGATCTTATGACCTCAGAATTTGAAATGAGCATGATGGGAGAATTGAAATTCTTCCTAGGACTGCAGATTCAACAAACCAAAGAAGGCATAAAGATTCACCAACAAAAATATGTCAAGGAGCTAATCAGAAAATTTGGTATGGAGAACGCTCATCCAATGGACACACCTATGGTAACTGATAAAAAGTTGACCCTGGACGAAAATGGTAAGTCCGTAGATGAGACTACATATCGAGGTATGATTGGTTCGTTATTATATTTAACTGCAAGTAGACCTGACATTATGTTCAGCGTATGTGTCTGTGCTAGATTTCAATCATGTCCTAAGGAATCACATATGATTGCAGTTAAACGTATCTTGAGATATTTAATTGGTACATCTAATTTATATTTATGGTATCCACTTGAGTGCAATTTCGATCTAGTAGGATATTCAGACGCAGATTATGCCGGATGTTCGTTAGATAGAAAAAGTACCTCTGGATTTGCTACGTTTGTTGGACCTTGCATAATTACTTGGGGCTCAAAGAAGCAAAATTCGGTTGCATTATCTACTGCAGAAGCTGAATATATCGCTGCAGGACTGGTATGTTCTCAACTACTTTGGTTAAAGCAACAACTATGTGATTATGGTGTTAATGTTGGTTGTATACCTGTTTTCTGTGATAATACGAGTGCTATTGTTATTTCTAAGAACCCAGCTCAGCATTCTCGTACTAAGCATATAGACATTAGACATCATTTTTTGCGTGACCATGTAGAAAAGGGCAACATTAAACTCGAATTTTGTAGTACTGACGTTCAATGGGCTGACATTTTAACAAAGGCGTTAGCGAGAAGACGTTTGGAGATTTTGCGGTTGGAAATTGGTTTAATCGGTAGCAATTAAATTCATCTTATTTATTTTGTGAACCTGCGTGACTGGCTAGATTAAGACGAGATTATATGACTTTGTCCGCATATTTCATTGCTAGTATATTTGTGTTTAATATAATATATTTTACGTGAGTATCTTGCATATTTAGTGTTTTATGGAAATTGAATTATGAACCACATATTTGCCAAATACCTATCTTATTCACTTTCCAAAATTGAGCCAAATTCTACCCATGTACCCTATACTAGCCGAAACTCTCAAATAAAATCACCTTACCATATCTTTTTATTTACCAAACTCTATCCTTACCATATCCCAACCTTAACTACCCAAGATTCCTTTTTCTACCCAAATTCAAATAAAAAAAAAAAAAAAAAGGAAAGACATCAATTGGGGCCGGCACACCCATGTGCACAAGTACAAAAGCTTACACAAATTCTTACACCATCATAATTACCATTCACTTTTACCACTTCAATACTCAACCAATTTTTACTACCCTCTTCTTCAACCTCACGGCTCCCACACACAATCACCCAAACCTTCAACCTTCAACAATGGCTTCCACTAGATCAAAAATATCCAAGAACCCAAATCCAAAAACTCCCAAGCCTAGCATGCCCAAAAATACCTCTTCTACTCCCACACAAACTTCACCCAACCCAAACCAAACCGAGTCTGGTGCGGGTCTTGAGGGTACGAAAAGAAGACGGTTAAATAAAGGCAAAGGTAGACTCCAAGAAGAAGCTACAAACGAAATCACTGACACGGTTCCCGAGGAGACAACACGGGTGACTTTCCGTGACTTCTCGCCTCAAGAAACATCTTCGGGGCTTGATAAACTTCGTCTCACAAAAGACGAAAGAAAACTTGTGAACCGGGTTGCTCAGTATGGAATACACGGTGGTCGTTATTATCCGAAGGCTTGGTGTGACAAGTATAGGGCTTTGGGATTCTTTACTGATTTTATGAATTTCCAAGAATGGGAAACTGTGCCTCAGTTTTCGGGTCCTGTTTATCCGATTGAGGTAATACAGTTCTTTTCTTCCGTTTCTTTTACTGATGGAGTGTTGAATGCCGTCATAAATGGCCGTTCAGTCTCGATTTCCGTGACGGACTTTTGTACTCTGTTTTCGGTTCCTGATGATGGAATCAAAATCAATCCGAGTACGTCATGGGAGGAACTGACGGACATGGCTAAGTTGGAAGTTAAAAAGTATTTTGATGTTGGGGCGTCGTTGTCGAGTTGTGTGTTGGCGGGTAGTGTGTCTCCTAAACTGAAATTTTTGCTGAATGTTTTATGGAATACTGTGATTCCGCGACGGGGCGGACGTGACAAAATTGCATGTTATGAGATGTTAGTCGTAAAGCATTGGTTGGAAGGAAACCGGGTTAAT
Organism: Heliosperma pusillum; assembly: GCA_022085475.1. Classification (NCBI taxonomy): domain Eukaryota; kingdom Viridiplantae; phylum Streptophyta; class Magnoliopsida; order Caryophyllales; family Caryophyllaceae; genus Heliosperma; species Heliosperma pusillum. The sequence continues at coordinate 22,852 of JAIUZE010006961.1, forward strand.
TTACCTTCTCTTGTCTTTTCTCGTATTTCACAAACCGCTTTCTCGGTGACCGAAGACAAACTCTATTCTACTCTTGATTTGCCGTATGGTATGTGGTTGTCACGGCTATTAGAGTCGAAAGGAGTTAATGTGAACAATTATGGGGTTGTCGTAAAAGATGAAATGTGTGATACATTCTTGAAATTTATGAAGCTAGATGCTAATGGTCCGGAGTTGTTGTTTTTAACAAAGGGAGGTTCGGTTGGTTTACAGTCGGGAGGGGCTGATTTTTACGGGATTGAGTCAAAATTGGATATGTTCATTGGTAGTATCATGGAGCGCTTAGACGCGCAGGATAAGAAAATTGAGGCGGTATTGGACACGGTTGTTCAAGCCGTGGCAGTGGGTCCGAACTCTACCCGTGACCAAGGTGGGTCGGGTGTGAGTCATGAGATGAGGACATGGATGGATGGTGTGGATGATCGCCTTGCTAAGTTGGAACGGAACATTGTTGATTGTAAGCAAGAATTATATAGGCAAAGGGATCGGATGACATTCTTGGTGAGCCAAGGCGGTTCTTTGGTTAAGAGCGGAACGGATATGCGTGAGGGGATGCGGACTATATATGATGCGACGGAGGCTCTTTCGTTGAAAGTCCGGAACTTTGAAGTTTGCCTCACCGCTCAAGCTACACATGTGTCTTCTTGCCTTGACCGTCTATCCACTCTTGAGTACCGCACTAGGCCCGGTTACAAAGCACCCTAGTCTCATCCACCTACCCACAATGCCTTGCTTTTCTATCCTTGCTTGCTTCTTTCTTAAACTACTTCACCATATTCGGCCCATTTTGGTATGTTTAAACAATTGTTCTATTCGGCCCAATGGCAACTAATACTCTATTTTGTGGTTTGTAGTTTTAATTAACATTTACTCTTGATTTTGCTTGGTATATATCGTTTTATATTGCGTATTTTGCATATCTATTTCTTGCTTTGACATGTGTTATTCTAGTCGTTTCATGTCTTTGTTCTTGTCTTTTCAATGATGCCAAGAGGGGGAAGAAATGATATGATTTGAGTCTTTGCTTAAGCTTGCTCCTTGTCAAGACTCGTTATCTCTTAAAGTCTTTCGAGCTATAACTTTGGCTAAGTTGTTATGTTCTTGCGATCAAAGTTGCTATAACTTTGGAGTGCTTTGTTGAGGGGGAACCATACTTAGTCACATTGTTAAGAAGACATCTTGAGGAAATCATATGAGACTTGTCATCATCAAAAAGGGGGAATTTGTTGGACCAATTTGATAGTTTTGATAATGACATATGTTTACGTGATAATATGTTTTACTTGATATATCATATGCGTGTAACTGTGTGCTTAGTCTTATTATAGCTAGCAACAAATATGAGAAGAAAGATCAAAGTTAGGCATAACTTTGATAAAGTCTGTGAGACAAAGTTATAACAACTTCAGGAATAACTTTGGAAGTGAACATGGAAGTTATAGCTAACCAGGCATAACTTTAAAGAAAATCACTTCAAACAAGATCTACATCAAACTACACAAGACTCGAGATGGAGGGTCTTTGTGATCAAGATGAAGAGATGATCCGTATACTGAAGATCTTTGTGAAGATTAGATAGTATAGGTCGTCATTCGGTAACTATTCCATTCGAGAGATTTTATGTTCAAAAGTTATAGCTTTAGTCTATGACTTTGGATGATAAAATAGTGATGCATGATTTTGGAAATAAAATGTTTTGAAATGTTTTCAAAAGTGAAAGAGTATTTTTATATTTATCAATTATTTTAATAGAGAATATATTTATGAGATTCTATTGGTTAGTAATACAACGTATGGGTTGTCATGCTACCTAGGGTTTCTAATATATTCTATCTCAATTTGTTGTTAACCTAATTAGCCCACCTAGTGGTTGAGCCATCTAGGGTTTCGTGAAACCTAGTTTGTGCCACCTAGGGTTGCGTGCCTCCTAGGGTTTCGTGAGCTAGAGGATTTCGGCCAATCTAGGTTGTTTCCTTAGTTTACCTAATCTAGGATTCTACTATATCTTTACAACAATATTTTGAGATATTAAGATAAATATAATTCTATAAGATAAACTAAATAATATGTTGAGATAAAGATATTTCTAAAAGATAAGCAAATATTATTTTATGATAAGATAAGTATCTTTATTAAATATTATACTAGGGTTTTAGATCTACTATGATTCTACTACTATAAATACTCATTCACATACAATTTGCAAAACACACGAAATACACAACATTCACACGGCTATTTATTTTACTTGTGTTGATTTTCCAAAATCGTTTTAAAGCAAACCTTTGAGCAAATATTTATTATTTTTAGAGTTTGTTTTTAAAAGAGCCGTGCATCAATTATTATCAATCGCTTGAGTGAAATACGTTATTGGATAATAGTACATCATTATAAGCTTACACAATTCTTTAACGGAAATCTGTGTGAGTTATATGGTACTTTCTATTAGCGTAAGATAGTATAGAGTAGAGTATTTAGCGATACTCACCTTGAGTTATAATCATAGTGTTGATTATACGAGTGGGTTGGTAATTTTTGTAATCCGTAGAAAGGTACTAAAAATTATTAATCGAGAATAGTGGACGTAGGTTTCAACGTGTGAAACTGAACCACTTCAAAAATCGTGTGCCTCTCTCTTATCTCTTTACTTTTCGTTATTTCGTTATTTATGCTTACTTTGATTAATTGATTAGTTGATTTTAATTCATAAGATCAAATAATTAATTACATATCATATAAATTCGAAAAAGTGGGGCTAGTTTTTAATACTCCCCCCCCCCCCCCCCCCCTCTTTCGTATTCGATCAATAGACTCTACAGTTGTCATGTTTATCCATAGTTGGGGTTTGACATTGGAAAGAAATGACCATAGTATCATGGATTAATATCTGGTCTCGAATATGTCATAATTATATTCCTTGGATGATATTTGAACTCTGAATATTTAAATTATGTGATGTCGGATAGTGGGCATTCATGCTTTTTTATATTGGATTTCTTATTGAAGTAATCATTCGGCCTTACTGATTAAGATTTAGCCTTTGTCAACTTTGCCTGCAAATAGAAATTGTTAAATAAGGACAGTCAACAATAGAGGTAATGAAAGTTCAAGAAGCAACTATCCCTATTTCTTTCTGTGTAAGGGTGTCACCTCCTTTTAGCATCTTTTTGTACATCGATGTTAATGCCATGGGTGACCGATAGGCGATATCGTCTATTACATGTTAGAAAATTTCCATAAGCACGAGGTAGAGAAGGGAAAGAGGAAACTGTATCATGTCGGCACAATTATTTGTTGATATATTGATAGATGAATAGAGTATAAAAACCGAGGACAAAAGAGATGGTCCTTTTAAAATTATTTGGCTGCTCTTAGAGGTAGAAGGCAAAAACCGTGAGAGGTTGATGGGGAAGGATGTGAACCCAACTTACTTGGAGATGTAAAAGCAACATATCCTAATCTACTAAGATGGTGAAATTTGAAAGAAGCGGGTTTCAGACCCCCTAACCTTGAGTTTTGGTACGAGAGATCAACTAGGCAGCTTACGTGTGATTTATAAAGACATGCAATAAGAGGAAGAGTATGATTTTAAGAGAGTACTAACTATCTAAGTTGATGAGCTTATTAGTTAGACATGAATAGATATGACATGAGAGGGGAGGGTGAGGCTGTTCAGTCTTAAAAAGGAAGAGTGGTTGTGAGAAGAACACCAAAAAGTATCACCGGAAATGGAAATCTAATGAGCTACAGAAAGAAAGAGAGTGTGGCAGGTGGGTGGGGGTTAGTGGTTCACGAATGAAATCATTGTTCAATTCATCCTTGATTTTGGCCTAGAAAAGAGAAATATAGAAGGAGAAATGGGGATTTAATAAATTGAGTGAGAAAATGAGTGGCAATGGCAGTGATGATTGGCGGGTTTTCTCAAGTTTTCAGCATCGAAAGATTTATCCCACTAATTATTATTTTTTTTCTAAAAAAAACTCTAAAAAATTCATCAAGTTTTCAGCGGAGAAAGTTTTTGGCCTAACTCTCATTTATTCCGAAATGTGTCGTGGATTTATTTTTAATTTTTTTTATGTCCAAGAGATAGGAAGTATCTGAATAGTTCTCGGACGAATAGAGCTACCAGGGCTGGCTAATGAAAAGCGACAAGAAAATATCGATAGGTGGTCTGTGACATGCTTTTCGGAAATGGAGGAAAGGCAAAGTAAGGGAAGGAGAAAGGGAGGAAGGGAGGGCTCCCTCCAAATCACTCCTTTGTTGGAAGGATTCCGATTAAGCTTTGAAATGAGAAAATAGATCCCTCCAAATCCCTCTCACTCCACTTCCCACATAAGTCCTACCTACATCTGCTATCCAAACGAGGGATTTTGTACCCCTCCCTCACCCTGTTATCCAAAAAAGCCCATAGGGAGGTATGAGGCCTATTTGTGGCTTATTTTATCTAACTTACAGTTTGGTAGTGTGAGGATGGAGTTTTTTGCGGTTTGATCTTGTTGTCTAATTTACTCAATTTCCATTCTTTTTGTTACACTTTCAATTTATCTCTTTATGCAGGATGTTTTTCAGAAGCCTAAGATTTGGAAGATCATTGTGTCAATGCATACGTTTATGTCAACTCCTGAGCTGATGCTTAGACTGTATTTGCTATATTAGTTGAGGACATTTGAAAGGCAGCTAGGGTCAAATAAATATTTGGTAAGTTCACAAACGTAATTTTAATTATATGCATGTAGGTTCGCTTTTCAATTTGGGAACGTTATAAATGGCTTCTTTTGAGATTTTATGATAACAAAAATGAGTGTTTTTGGTTTGGGTTCTTTATAGTTAACGTTATCGAAAACTGGGTTGTGGTATGAGATCATACTTAGTAGATTAGTAGATGTTTCTATGATCATTTCCTAAAACATTTCACCCTCTTTGTATAAGTATGTCACAATGGGGAAAGTGCATCAATAGTTATTAAACTGACATGTTTGGATATACCTTGTCAACTTTCTTTTGTGTCCTTATTCTCGATGGAGAGCGAAATTTTGAAATGATATGTGGTCAAAGTGAGGATATTAAAAGTGTACTCTTGTAGATGCAATTATACAATTTTCAACGTTCAATGTCTTGATAGTTAGTATAGTCAGGAGTTACTATAGCTGCTTGTTGATTTTCTTGATTTTACAATACCCTTGTTCAAAACTTTTAATATGAACCTATGTTTCTTAATTCCTAAAGGGTTATTTCATAGAATAGTACAACTCAAAATGTTAGCTTGTTAGCTTGATTATTAATAGGATAGCGTTTGATCACAATTAGGCAATTAGTTATGCGAAGGTTTGGCTGTAGCCGTGCATGTCCGACAATGTGGTGTGCATTTATAGTGTAGCTTGAGAGGGACTATTTGTAATGTGTGCTCATATGTCGATGTACGGTGATGTTCTCAACGAAGATTTTCACAGTTATTTGCTTGATTGACAAGATTTTCTTCAAAAAGTCTTCGTTATTAACACAATTAGGAAATCAAGCCTAACTTGGTATTTTAAATTCATAAATTATTAGTCTTTATATGGCTTTACGTACCTTTATGACGATTGTGTTGGGTTTCTCCTCTCTTTTACCGGTTAGCATATTTTGTTATTGAGAAAATCTCTGTTTTTGGGAGATGTTAGAATTTAGATTGAATGTTGTCAAGGAACCCTCTTCGTTTAGTTTATAGTGGAGGGGCGATTGGTTGGAGGAGTTTTCAGGTGTGTAGTGTGTGTTTCTGGCTAAATTGCGAGCTGAAACAATATAGAAGAGTGCATTTTGTGAACTTGAAACTGTTGCAAATTTGTTGTGCTTTCAGCTAACTACTAGACTGTTGGACTTCCAGATCCCTATTGTTGATGTTTGGCAATGGAGTTCGGAGAAGTGCTTGCGGTCCAATGAGCGCTGATGCAACACGTTTAGTGTATTGATGGGCCGGTACTACTTTACATAGAAGGTGAGGAATGATAGCCTCTATAGTCTGGTTGCTCAACAGCCAAAGAAAGTTGTTCAACAAGTCATGGCAAGTTTGAAAGGCAGGCTGCAACATAGGGCTGAGATAAGCGGATAAGATGTGCATTGGTTTTTAAGTTTTGTTTGCTCAGTTTTATGGGATAATATCCTAGTGATTGAATTTGGATGGGAGTGCGCCTTCTTTCCTCTAACTTGATTTTGTATTAAACAATAGAGAACGAGATTTCATTCAAACCCATTATATGTATGGTTGACAAAGTTTGAACTGTTATGTAAATGTATTTGGAAGATACTTCCTCCACTCCAATTAATTCTCTACATTTGTGAAATATATGTGAGTTATATATTTTTATCAAGTGTATAGAATTGATTGGAATGGAGGATGTATCATATTGCTTCTAATCTACTTTCATGACCTCGCTACAAGGAGTTCAACTACGCTAATATAACTATCTTGGGGTACGACGCGCGAAGCGCGCCGTACAACAACTAGTTATACCTAAAGGATGAGGAATAAAACGAAATATTATAACAGTTTGGGTGTAAGGAGGACCGTATTCCTTCCGGAGGACACAAGAATTACTCTGGATGAAAATGTATGAATGATAATGACAAGAATGAAGATCTATGAATTAACAAATTCTCATTTGTGACGGTACGACCCGTCGCAAGCTTGCGACGGGTCAAATTGCCCTCACAAAGAACAAGTGAGGGGCAAGTGGGGGACAAATGGAGCATCTCACTTGCCTTGCCACTTGCTCTTTGTCAGGGGGATTTGACCCGTCGCAAGCTTGCGACGAATCGCTCCGTCACAAGCAAGACTTATTGCTACGAATTAGAGGAAAGAAAAGAAAATAAAGAACAAGGTTATTTTGTCCTTTATTCGGGTGACATTACCAATTTTAGTGCGATAAAAAAGGTAAAGATAATGCCACTAAAAAATCTTTTATCCCAGAATTTTTATCCCAGTTTATCGTCTCTGCTGAAGTAAATGGTCTTTTTAAGGGAATTAAGATGTCAAGAAGGTCGGAAGCTATCTCACATCTCTTATTTGCATATGATTCTATTTTTTTCATTGAAGGAGATTCTAATTCCTGTCGGGCGTTGAATAAAATAATTGATCAATATTGCAAGGCTTCAGGACAAGTGATTAATAAGAATAAATCTGCCATCCTGGTTAGTGCTAATGCAACCTTATCCTTTGCTAGAGATTGCTATGAGATTTTCGATGCTATTGGTTCTTCAACGATAAGAAGGTATTTGGGAGCTCTGACAGATATTGGAATTGATAGGAGCAAATCTAAAAAGTATATTTTTAGATATATTGTAGATAACATTTCTAAGAAAATATCATCATGGAAGGGAATACTTCTCTCTCAAGAAGGTAGACCCACTTTGATTTCGTCCATCCTTTCTTCTCTCTCGACTTTTATTCTATCGGTTTTCAAATTACCGGTAAGTGTGGCTTCAAGAATTGATTATCTTTTGTCACATTTTTGGTGGAAGGGGTTGAAGAAATATCAGGGTATCAGCTGTTGTAGTGATAAGTGGATATTTGTATGATTTTAACCCCCACTTTAGCTCGGTTTTGTATGTCATTTGTGCTTTGTTAAGCCATTTTATGAGCTAATGTCGTCTTTTAGGCGAATTCTTGTGTTCTAACCTGTTTTGTAGGGAAAGTGACGTTTCTACGCCCATTTTCTATATTCCCGAGCATTTGCCTAGAACCCGACGATTTGAAGAAGAAAGCTTGACCAAGTGAAACGCATTTCGAGAAGGTTCACTAATTCGAAAGAGAGAAGGAGTAAAGACAGTTTCGTAGTTGTCGGAAGATCAATCAATTAGGCGGAAGAATTCATCGCTTTACATCAAACCCTATCAACAAATCCGATTGGAAAGGTCAAGGGGGATGATGGAAGTCAAGTCAAGCAAAGGAAGATGAAACGTTAGTCAACCGCTTCTAGATGCCCACTTACCCGATCGGGTAAGTGTATACCCGATCGGGTATCCTTGCTGATCCGAGCATGGCGGCTCCAACTTCCTATCTTTGTCCTATGTGTTTAATGCCCGACCTCTTCTCCACGAAACCCTAATACTATAAATAGATGCTCTAACCCCTCTTCTCAAATCATCCACATCCATCTCAATCTCTATCTCATACAACTCACAACATCTCCTTTCTTTTGTCTTTAGTTTTTAGTCTTTCTAGTTTAGATTTTCTTCTTCTTTTGTCTTTTGTTCTTAGTTTATTTCTGTCCATTTCTTATCAAAACATTAGTTTAGTTTAATAAGAATTTCAATCTTTGTAGTCTACTTTGTTGGGTACAAGTATTGTAATTCAAGGAACGATTATTCTATGCAAGGGATTTCTATTATCGTTATCACTTCCGTTGTTGATCGTCCCTAGGTATTCCTAATTCATCCTTTGCTTATTATCCTTTATTGTTTTCCATTTGATTGTTATTTTCTATTCATATCATTTAGATTCATTTTCATGTTGTTACAATCGTAATTTCATTCCTTAGATTGTCAAATAGCGTCGTTATTATCGCCTTATAGAGAGTCTAAATTATTGTCAGAAACCAACTAAACATGTTTATCCTAGTTTTCATTGTTAATATCATCTTAAACATAAACATAATCATGAGTGAGTAGTCACCTTTCTAGGGTGTAGGGTAGCCATGTTAGATTGATTAAAAGATGATAATTGGATAAAAGAAATTGTGCCTTTAAAACATTGTGTCTATGCATGTTTGGACTTTAACGATAGTTGACGATTCCTGATTACAATCATTGACTAGTATGGAATTCTTTTCCAAAGTAGACATACGAGATTTGAATAGACAAAGCATGACATAGTGGATTAAGACCTAGTAAATCGCCTGAATGCCTGCTAGACCATCTGATCTATGATTGTAATGAACAAACCATTCTTACGAACGCGCAATGAATTATTTTCATATCCTAAATCCAATTTCATCAATATGTCAATCTATATGTGCGAACTTACTTCCCTAGATGCTTCTCATCATTGTTAAATCATCATTTGTTTTATTGTTTTCATTTTAGTTTGCTCTTATTTTGTTTTTATTTATGTTCTTTATTAGTTTAGAATTCAAAACCTCAAAACCCAGAAAATCGTTAGATAAAACTCAATTGTGAAACGAGTCACAATCCATAGGAAATACCATCTCCCTGAGAATCGACCCCTACTTCCCTAATTACATTAATTTGTTATTAGCCTAGCCTGGGTAAATTATCTTTGCATCGGGCTTGCGACAGGCACGATCAAATTTTGGCGCCGTTGCCGGGGAGCACGGTTTAATTTTCCTTTTCTTGTGATTTTTATCGCAATTAGTTTTATCTAGTCTTTAGGAACCCAAATTCCTTTAGACCTCTCTTGATTTTTCATCTTAGCTTTCCAATCTTATGCCCAGATCTTCTAGACTAGGGACCCCTATTCCTTTAGACCCCGAACTAGAAAGAACTCTGCGTAGGAAATTAAAGCTATTCAACGAAATTTCAAAAGCTTCTGATATTTCAAGTTTAGATCGTATTCGTGAGAAATACTCGGATATCTTACCTAATCTTGAAGGAGAAGAAGATCCATTCTCATCTCCATTTCCAAAAACCAATCAACTTTCAACCAACATTCCATCTTCATCTTCACAAACAAAAATGGTTCGACTTTCCGACCATTCCAAACCCACCGCAGATACACTTCCAAAGGGTATCGCTACACCTCAAATTACAGCCCAAAACTTCGAAATCAAACCTGCCTTCATCAATCTAATAGAAAGAAATCAATTTGGTGGCAATGCCACAGAAGATCCCAACCTTCATATCCAAAACATCTGTGACTATTGCTCCACGATTAGACAAACTGGAGTATCCCAAGAACAGATTAGGGAAATGCTTTTTCCCTTCTCTTTAAGAGGAAAGGCAAAACTCTGGATCAATAGTCTTGACCGAGTTGCCTTAGGAATAGTCGACTGGGATGGTCTAGCTCTTGCTTTCTATCAAAAGTACTTCCCACCAGAACGAACCGCACTCTTACGGAGTCAAATCACTGGATTCCGTCAGAGAGGCGACGAAAGCCTTTATGAGGCATGGGAAAGGTACAAAGAATTACAAAGAGAATGCCCTCATCATGGCCTTGATTCATGGTTCTTAGCTATCACCTTCTACAACGGTTGTTGTGGCGAATCGCGTCGTATCCTCGACTCCGCTAACAATGGTCGTTTCGATCAAATCGATGTAGAAATAGCTAGTGCGACTATCGAGTCAATGGCAATCCACGATTCTCAGTATAGCAACTCGCGTGCTATGCCACTCAAAGCCAAGCAGGATGATTCAAGTAAAGTAGCACTCCTGGAAGCCCAATTAGCCCTTCTGCAGCAACAAGTAGGAAGCTCTTCCCAATCCAAGGAACATATCAACGTCACTAACCACGTAGTGGTATGTGAGACATGTGGGGTTGGAGGGCATAGTTTTCAAGAATGTAGAAGTTCAATAGAGCAAGTCAATGCCTATCAAGGATATAGGCAAGGCAACGCTTTCTCAAACTTCTATAACGAAAACACAAAAAACCATCCTTTTTTGTCCTACAAAAGCACTAACATTCAAAATCCCCAACAACAAATTCAACAACCATTCATACCACACCAACAAAAGCCTTACAATCCACCTGGTTTTCAAAACCAGAGACCTTCATTCCAACCTAACTTCAATCAACCATACAAAAATCAACCTCAGCACCAACCATCTCAAATTCAAGGCCAACCTAATGACTCAAGCTTGAGCAAAATTGAATCCATGCTTCTACAAGTTGTTCAAAAACAAGATTCAATGTTTGCTCAACTTCAAAAGAGTGATCAAGCTCAAAGTGCTGCCATCAAGATGCTTGAAACTCAAATGGCCCAATTGGCTGCCTCTAATGCCCAAAGAAAACAAGGCCAACTCCCACCTCATGGTGAACAACCGAGGGACACAGCAAATGCTATCACCCTTAGAAGTGGTACCACTTATGCGGAACCTCAGCAACCCAAAGAACCAACAGTTGAGCCTTCACAAGAAGAAAGCCAAAAAGAAACTCAACCATCCACCGCTAAGGAAGCGGAAGACAAACCTGAAAAGAAGGATGAACCTGAAAATGAACCCATCAAAATTCAAGTTCCATTTCCCCAACGTTTGAGGAGAAATCATAAGGAAACCCAGTTCAGTAAGTTCATGGAAGTAGTCAAAAACCTCCAAGTAACGGTTCCCTTCACTGAATTAATCACTCAAATTCCTTCTTACACGAAATTTATGAAGGATATCTTGACAAAGAAGAGGACTTTAGATGATGTTGAAATCATAGCATTCAGCGCTGAATGCAGTGCTTTATTGCAAAATAAGTCCCCTCCTAAGTTAAAGGATCCTGGTAGTTTCACTATACCTTGCACTATAGGCACCTACACTATTTATAAAGCTTTATGCGATCTAGGTGCTAGTGAAAGCGTTATGCCCTATTCCATCTGCGAAAAATTGAATATGGGAGTTCTCAAATGCACAAGTATCACCCTGCAAATGGCAGATAGTTCTCTAACACAACCTATGGGAGTTTTAGAAGATGTACCTGTTAGAGTAGGGAGGTTTTTCATTCCAGTCGATTTCATAGTGTTAGATATGGCTGAAGATTCGCAAATCCCTATCATTTTAGGAAGGCCATTTCTACACACTGCGGGAGCGGTAATCGATGTCAAAAATGGAAAATTGACACTAGAAGTAGGTGATAAAGTCACCTACAACTTAAACAGTGCAATGAAGAGCCCTATGCTTGAAGAGCCTTGCTGTTTCCTTGACATTGTCGACTCAATCATTGATGAATCTCTGTATCCGTCAATAATTGAGGATCCTTTAGAAGCAATTTTATTGCTAGAGGATATCTCTGAGAACGACAATTTTGATATTAGTGAGCTGGAAAGGGACTTGACTGGAAAAGAGATACCATCTGAAGAAGTTGAGGAGTTGATAAGCTTAATTGATGCTCCTGCCAAGGCAGAATTACATAGACCTGAACTTAAACCTCTTCCCTCAAATCTAAAATATGCTTTTTTAGATGAGTCTGAATATTGCCCAGTCATAGTGAGTGCTCTCCTAGATGAAAATCAGTTAAACTCACTATTGACTATCTTGAGAAAACATAAGAAGGCAATAGGTTATAAACTGGAAGATCTCACTGGCATAAGCCCCGACTTTTGCATGCATAGAATCAACTTAGAAGAAGGCCAAAAACCTTGTGTTCAAGGTCAACGCCGTCTTAATCCTAACATGCAAGAAGTAGTTAAAGCTGAAGTTATGAAATTGCTAGATGCTGGCATAATCTATGCAATTTCTGACTCAAAATGGGTTAGCCCTGTCCAAGTTGTCCCCAAGAAAGGAGGAACAACAGTAGTCAAGAATGAAAAGAATGAGCTCATCCCCACAAGGATTGTGACGGGATGGCGCATGTGTATTGACTACAGGAAGTTGAATCAATCAACTCGAAAAGATCACTATCCTCTACCCTTCATTGATCAAATGCTAGAGAGGTTAGCTTGCCACAAATATTTCTGCTATCTAGATGGTTACTCAGGATTTTTCCAAATTCCTATCCACCCTGAGGACCAAGAGAAAACCACATTCACCTGTCCCTATGGTACTTTCGCTTATCGCAGAATGTCGTTTGGCCTGTGTAATTCACCTGCCACTTTCCAGCGTTGCATGACTAGTATCTTTTCAGATTTTGTTGAGACTATCATGGAAGTATTCATGGACGACTTTAGCGTCTATGGCATTTCCTTTGATAATTGTTTGACAAATCTATCGAAATTTCTAAAACGCTGTGAAGAAGTCGACCTTGTTCTCAATTGGGAAAAATGTCACTTCATGGTGAACGAAGGTGTAGTTTTAGGACACATTATTTCTGAGAGAGGTATTGAAGTGGATCGAGCTAAGATCCAAGTTATTGAACAACTGCCACCACCTGCTAATATAAAAGGAATCAGGAGTTTTCTTGGCCACGCCGGTTTTTACTGACGGTTTATAAAAGATTTTTCTAAAATAGCCAAGCCCCTGATTGAGCTCCTTTTTAAGGATGCACCTTTTAATTTCACAAAGGAATGCCTTGAGGCATTCAACAAAATCAAACGTGCTTTAATCACCGCACCTATAATCCAGTCACCTGATTGGAATCTTCCTTTTGAATTAATGTGCGATGCGAGTGATTATGCCGTTGGAGTTGTTTTGGGGAAAAGAAAGGAAAAGTTCCTTCATGCTATTTACTATGCTAGTAAAACCTTAGATCCTGCCCAAATCAACTATGCCACCACTGAAAAAGAACTTCTTGCCATCGTCTACGCCTTAGACAAATTCCGTTCTTACCTTATAGGATCGAAAGTCATTGTTTACAATGATCATGCTGCTTTGAAATATCTGCTTTCAAAGAAAGAGGCAAAACCTCGACTTATCCGATGGATCTTACTCCTTCAAGAGTTTGATCTAGAGATCCGGGATAAGAAAGGAGCCGAGAATGTAGTCGTTGACCATCTCTCAAGGATAAGAGTAACTGAAATAGGATTACCCACGCCAATTAATGATTCGTTTGCTGATGATTCATTAATGGCAATTGCTGACTCTTCTCCTTGGTATACTGATATGGCCAATTTTCTTGTCAGTCGCCAGCTACCTTCTGACCTTTCTTATAACCAAAGAAAGAGATTTTTGCATGATGCAAAATTCTTTGTTTGGGATGACCCTTATCTTTTCAAGCAGTGTTCTGATGGTCTTTACAGACGATGTATCCCCCAGAGGGAAAAGGAGTTTTAGAAGGATGTCATTCATCTGCTTATGGTGGTCATCATGGTCCATCCAAGACCGTAGCCAAAGTCTTACAATCCGGGTTTTTCTGGCCCTCGATGTTACTGATTCAAAAGACTTTGTTACGGCTTGTGACGCTTGTCAACGAATGGGTCAAATATCCAAGAGACATGAAATGCCTCAAAACGGCATATTAGAAGTTGAAATATTCGATGTCTGGGGTATTGACTGTCAAGGACCATTCCCTTCTTCTAATGGAAATCGTTATATCTTAGTCGTTGTCGACTATGTTTCTAAGTGGGTAGAAGCAATTGCCACCCCCACTAATGATGCTAGAGCTGTGATACGGCTATTTAAGAAGATCATCTTTCCACGTTTTGGTGTACCCAGAGCCGTGATTAGTGATCGAGGAACTCATTTTGGAGAAAAGCAGTTAGACACTCTGCTTGCCAAACATTGGTGTGTATCACAGACGAGGATTAGCCTACCACCCACAGACCAGCGGTCAAGTAGAAGTCTCAAATAGAGAGTTGAAAAGAATTCTTCAGAAAGTAGTCTTAAGATCTAGAACTGATTGGAGTAATAAGCTCGATGACACCTTATGGGCTTATCGCACAGCTTTCAAAACCCCGATTGGAACATCTCCTTATCGGTTGGTTTATGGAAAGGCCTGTCATCTTCCTGTCGAGTTAGAGTATAAAGCTTACTGGGCTATCAAAGAACTCAACTTAGACACTAAGCTTAGCGCTGATAGACGACTTTTGAAACTCAATGAGTTAGAAGAATTTCGGTTGCAAGCTTATGAGAATTCTAGGATCTATAAAGAGAAAAAAAAGCGTTGGCACGACAAGAGGATAATTAAAAAAGAATTTAATGTCGGTGACCAAGTACTTCTTTTCAATTCCCGTCTGAAAATTTTTCCGGGAAAACTTCGATCACAATGGTCTGGACCATTCACTGTCAGATATGTCAGCAAGTATGGCTATGTGGAACTAATGACTAGCAATGGTGAGAAATTCAAAGTCAATGGACACAGACTGAAACTCTACTATAACAATTCTATCATCGGATGTTTAGATATTGTCTATACGGAGCGTCCATCCCCAACCCAATGATTTCATAGAAGAATTTGTCGAGCAGGACGTTAAACAAGCGCTTCTCGGGAGGCAACCCGTGTTTTCCCTTTTTGCATTTTTATTTTTGCTTTTTCCCTTTTACGTTGTTTTGTTAGATTTCCTTTGCATATGAAAGAGTTTTTGAAGAATCTATGAAGACCTTCCTTGTCAAGTCCAAAAGACTAGCTTGGGGGAGTCCGCGCTGGTTAGTAAGCTTCATTCTTCTTTCATTTTCCTTTCTTCCCATTAAGCATCTCGTTGCATATTTAGTCTTTGTGCTCACATTGAGGACAATGTGATGTTTAGCTTGGGGGAGGGATTGCATTTTCCCATTTTGCATTTTAGTTGATCATTTTTCAAGAGAGAAGATTTTTGAGAAAATTTAAATTTTTGAACACAATTGAATGCCTTTCATGCTTTGCTTGCTTGTTTAATATGCTATCATGTTACATTTTCCCAAACTTAGAGCTTTCAAACCATAATGATTCAATATTTATTGAATTGAGCATACATGGGGAAGTCTTGTACACAGTAGGCATGGAATGAATCTATAGATGAGTACGCTTGATCTTGACATTTGGCAAGTTACATATATTGTAAGGTAGAACCTCCTTAGACTGGTACATTTATACCCAGTCTCATTTAGGTGTGTGTAGTTCTCCTTGTGATATGTGTCATGTCAAAACGCATAAGTATGGTTCTCATTTCATTTCTATAAGCATTGCATTCTTGATTCACTAAGATTTGAAGCCTTTCTCACTTTAATTTTCCCTTCAAAATTAGCCCCTTCATACAAATGCCTCACAAAAATAATAGCTACGAATAAAAAAACTGCCTACCTTTTGAGCTAGTAGCTAGACTATGGTATATGGGTGCTCTTTTGAGAAGATTTGTTCCTTAATGTCAAAGTGAATTTGGAAGAACGAAAAGTTCAAGAAGTGAAGTTATGTTCGAAAGAAAAGAAAAATAGAAAATGAAAAATCGAAAAGAAAAAGAAAGAAAGAAAAAGAAATAAGAGAAGAAGTTGTGAGTATCTCCTCAAAATGTCAAATCAATAGAAGGAGTTTACCCTTGTGTTTCGTGTATAATAAGCCAATCTGTTGCTTCTGGCTTCGTTATTCGTCTTTTGGGAATTCATCGAAAGTTTGGATTGAGTATTCATTTATCATTGGTCAGTTGCTAGCTCATTCTAACCTTCACATGACCATAACTGTTTTGTCCACCTTTCGCCCATTTCCCAAAGCCTTCTTCTTATTTTTTCGGCTTCTTTTCTATGTGCATTGTGATCTTTGACTTGTGTTTTGAATTGTTTACCCTATTAGACTGCGGACACATTTTCATAAGTCGTAGATAGGTGAGTGTCTCAAAAACATTTACATATAAAGAAATCACCTTTTACATACATGAGTGTTCGAGTGTGCCGTGAGAGTCCATTTGTCAAAAGATCATGCAAGAGCCGAAATTCTGTAGTGAAATTCTTTGTGCTACGCCGTTATGTAAATCTCAGCCATGTTTATGTATCATTCTTGCCCACGTTGTTTTTGGGTTATGATTCATTATGTTTTCAAAGTTTTACGTTGAGATTTGTTTCTTGATGGTATAGTAGCCAATGCTTGCAACCTTGTCCTGGTATTGTTTGTTATGTTTGCTTGAGAACAAGCAAAGGTTTAGCTTGGGGGAGTTTGATAAGTGAATATTTGTATGATTTTAACCCCCATTTTAGCTCGGTTTTGTATGTCATTTGTGCTTTGTTAAGCCATTTTATGAGCTAATATCGTCTTCTAGGCGAATTCCTGTGTTCTAACCTGTTTTGTAGGGAAAGTGACGTTTCTACGCCCTTTTTCTATATTCCCGAGCATTTGCCTAGAACCCGACGATTTGAAGAAGAAAGCTTGACCAAGTGAAAGGCATTTCGAGAAGGTTCACTAATTCGAAAGAGAGAAGGAGTAAAGACAGTTTCGTAGTTGTCGGAAGATCAATCAATTAGGCGGAAGAATTCATCGCTTTACATCAAACCCTATCAACAAATCCGATTGGAGAGGTCAAGGGGGATGATGGAAGTCAAGTCAAGCAAAGGAAGATGAAACGTTAGTCAACCGCTTCTAGATGCCCACTTACCCGATCGGGTAAGTGTATACCCGATCGGGTATCCTTGCTGATCCGAGCATGGCGGCTCCAACTTCCTATCTTTGTCCTATGTGTTTAATGCCCGACCTCTTCTCCACGAAACCCTAATACTATAAATAGATGCTCTAGCCCCTCTTCTCAAATCATCCACATCCATCTCAATCTCTATCTCATACAACTCACAACATCTCCTTTCTTTTCTCTTTAGTTTTTAGTCTTTCTAGTTTAGATTTTCTTCTTCTTTTGTCTTTTGTTCTTAGTTTATTTCTGTCCATTTCTTATCAAAACATTAGTTTAGTTCAATAAGAATTTCAATCTTTGTAGTCTACTTTGTTGGGTACAAGTATTGTAATTCAAGGAACGATTATTCTATGCAAGGGATTTCTATTATCGTTATCACTTTCGTTGTTGATCGTCCCTAGGTATTCCTAATTTATCCTTTGCTTATTATCCTTTATTGTTTTCCATTTGATTGTTATTTTCTATTCATATCATTTAGATTCATTTTCATGTTGTTATAATCGTAATTTCATTCCTTAGATTGTCAAATAGCGTCGTTATTATCGCCTTATAGAGAGTCTAAATTATTGTCAAAAACCAACTAAACATGTTTATCCTAGTTTTCATTGTTAATATCATCTTAAACATAAACATAATCATGAGTGAGTAGTCACCTTTCTAGGGTGTAGGGTAGCCATGTTAGATTGATTAAAAGATGATAATTGGATAAAAGAAATTGTGCCTTTAAAACATTGTGTCTATGCATGTTTGGACTTTAACGATAGTTGACGATTCCTGATCACAATCATTGACTAGTATGGAATTCTTTTCCAAGGTAGACATACGAGATTTGAATAGACAAAGCATGACATAGTGGATTAAGACCTAGTAAATCGCCTAAATGCCTGCTAGACCATCTGATCTATGATTGTAATGAACACATCATTCTTACGAACGCGCAATGAATTATTTGCATATCCTAAATCCAATTTCATCAATATGTCAATCTACATGTGTGAACCTACTTCCCTAGATGCTTCTCATTATTGTTAATTCATCATTTGTTTTATTGTTTTCATTTTAGTTTGCTCTTATTTTGTTTTTATTTATGTTCTTTATTAGTTTAGAATTCAAAACCTCAAAACCCAGAAAATCGTTAGATAAAACTCAATTGTGAGACGATTCACAATCCATAGGAAATACCATCTCCCTGAGGATCGACCCCTACTTCCCTAATTACATTAATTTGTAATTAGCCTAGTCTGGGTAAATTATCTTTGCATCGTGCTTGCGACAGGCTCGATCAAATTTTGGCGCCGCTGCCGGGGAGCACGGTTTAATTTTCCTTTTCTTGTGATTTTTATCGCAATTAGTTTTATCTAGTATTTAGGAACCCAAATTCCTTTAGACCTCTCTTGATTTTTCATCTTAGCTTTCTAATCTTATGCCCAGATCTTCTAGACTAGGGACCCCTATTCCTTTAGACCCCGAACTAGAAAGAACTCTGCGTAGGAAATTAAAGCTATTCAACCAAATTTCAAAAGCTTCTGATATTTCATGTTTAGATCGTATTCGTGAGAAATACTTGGATATCTTACCTAATCTTGAAGGAGAAGAAGATCCATTCTCATCTCCATTTCCAAAAACCAATCAACTTTCAACCAACATTCCATCTTCATCTTCACAAACAAAAATGGTTCGACTTTTCGACCATTCCAAACCCACCGCAGATACACTTCCAAAGGGTATTGCTACACCTCAAATTACAGCCCAAAACTTCGAAATCAAACTTGCCTTCATCAATCTAATAGAAAGAAATCAATTTGGTGGCAATGCCACAGAAGATCCCAACCTTCATATCCAAAACTTCTGTGACTATTGCTCCACGATTAGACAAACTGGAGTATCCCAAGAACAGATTAGGGAAATGCTTTTTCCCTTCTCTTTAAGAGGAAAGGCAAAACTCTGGATCAATATTCTTGATCGAGTCGCCTTAGGAATAGTCGACTGGGATGGTCTAGCTCTTGCTTTCTATCAAAAGTACTTCCCACCAGAACGAACCGCACTCTTGCGGAGTCAAATCACTGGATTCCGTCAGAGGGGCGACGAAAGCCTTTATGAGGCATGGGAAAGGTACAAATAATTACAAAGAGAATGCCCTCATCATGGCCTTGATTCATGGTTCCTAGCTATCACCTTCTATAACGGTTGTTGTGGCGAATCGCGCCGTATCCTCGACTCCGCTAACAATGGTCGTTTCGATCAAATCGATGTAGAAATAGCTAGTGCGACTATCGAGTCAATGGCAATCCACGATTCTCAGTATAGTACCTCGCGTGCTATGCCACTCAAAGCCAAGCAGGACGATTCAAGTAAGGTAGCACTCATGGAAGCCCAATTAGCCCTTCTGCAGCAACAAGTAGGAAGCTCTTCCCAATCCAAGGAACATATCAACGTCACTAACCACGTAGTGGTATGTGAGACATGTGGGGTTGGAGGGCATAGTTTTCAAGAATGTAGAAGTTCAATAGAGCAAGTCAATGCCTATCAAGGATAGAGGCAAGGCAACGCTTTCTCAAAATTCTATAATGAAAACACAAAAAACCATCCATTTTTGTCCTACAAAAGCACTAATATTCAAAATCCCCAACAACAAATTCAACAACCATTCATACCACACCAACAGAAGCCTTACAATCCACCTGGTTTTCAAAACCAGAGACCTTCATTCCAACCCAACTTCAATCAACCATACCAAAATCAACCTCAACACCAACCACCTCAAATTCAAGGCCAACCTAATGATTCAAGCTTGAGCAAAATTGAATCCATGCTTCTACAAGTTGTTCAAAAACAAGATTCAATGTTTGCTCAACTTCAAAAGAGTGATCAAGCTCAAAGTGCTGCCATCAAGATGCTTGAAACTCAAATGGCCCAATTGGCTGCCTCTAATGCCCAAAGAAAACAAGGCCAACTCCCACCTCATGGTGAACAACCGAGGGACACCGCAAATGCTATCACCCTTAGAAGTGGTACCACTTATGCGGAACCTCAGCAACCCAAAGAACCAACAGTTGAGCCTTCACAAGTAGAAAGCCAAAAAGAAACCCAACCATCCACCGCTAAGGAAGCGGAAGACAAATCTAAAAAGAAGGATGAACTTGAAAAGGAACCCATCAAGATCCAAGTTCTATTTCCCCAACGTTTGAGGAGAAATCATAAGGAAACCCAATTCGGTAAATTCATGGAAGTTGTCAAAAACCTCCAAGTAACGGTTTCCTTCACTGAATTAATCACTCAAATACCTTCTTACACGAAATTTATGAAGGATATCTTAACAAAGAAGAGGACTCTGGATGATGTTGAAATCATCGCATTCACCGCTGAATGCAGTGCGTTATTGCAAAATAAGTCCCCTCCTAAGTTGAAGGATCCTGGTAGTTTCTCTATACCTTGCACTATAGGCACCTACACGATTGATAAAGCTTTATGCGATCTAGGTGCTAGTGTAAGCGTCATGCCCTATTCCATCTGCGAAAAATTGAATATGGGAATTCTCAAATGCACAAGTATCACCCTGCAAATGGCAGATCGTTCTCTAAAACAACCTATGGGAGTTTTAGAAGATGTACCTGTTAGAGTAGGGAGGTTTTTCATTCCAGTTGATTTCATAGTGTTAGATATGGCTGAAGATTCGCAAATTCCTATCATTTTAGGAAGGCCATTTTTACACACTGCGGGAGCGGTAATCGATGTCAAGAATGGAAAATTAACACTAGAAATAGGTGATGATAAAGTCACCTACAACTTAAACAGTGCAATGAAGAGCCCTATGCTTGAAGAGCCTTGCTGTTTCCTTGACATTGTCGACTCAATCATTGATGAATCTCTGTATCCATCAATAATTGAGGATCCTTTAGAAGCAATCTTATTGTTAAAGGATATCTCTGAGAACGACAATTTTGAGATCAGTGAGCTGGAAAGGGACTTGACTGGAAAAGAGATACCATCTGAAGAAGTTGAGGAGTTCATAAGCTTAATCGATGCTCCTGCCAAGGCAGAAGTACATAAACCCGAACTTAAACCTCTTCCTTCAAATCTAAAATATGCTTTTTTAGATGAGTCTGAATATTGCCCAGTCATAGTGAGTGCTCTCCTAGATGAAAATCAGTTAAACTCACTATTGACTATCTTAAGAAGACATAAAAAGGCAATAGGATATAAGCTTGAAGATTTAACAGGCATAAGCCCCGACTTTTGCATGCATAGAATCAACTTAGAAGAAGGCCAAAAACCTTGTGTTCAAGGTCAACGCCGTCTTAATCCTAACATGCAAGAAGTAGTTAAAGCTGAAGTTATGAAATTGCTAGATGCTGGCATAATCTATGCAATTTCTGACACAAAATGGGTTAGCCCTGTCCAAGTTGTTCCCAAGAAAGGAGGAACAACAGTAGTCAAGAATGAGAAGAATGAGCTCATCCCCACAAGGATTGTGACGGGATGGCGAATGTGCATTGACTACAGAAAGTTGAATCAATCAACTAGAAAAGATCACTATCCTCTGCCCTTCATTGATCAAATGCTAGAGAGGTTAGCTTGCCACAAATATTTCTGCTATCTAGATGGTTACTCAGGATTTTTCCAAATTCCTATTCATCCTGAGGACTAAGAGAAAACCACCTTCACCTGTCCCTATGGTACTTTCGCTTATCGCCGAATGCCATTTGGCTTGTGTAATGCACCTGCCACTTTCCAGCGTTGCATGACTAGTATCTTTTAAGATTTTGTTGAAACTATCATGGAAGTATTTATGGACGACTTTAGCGTCTATGGCATTTCCTTTGATAATTGTTTGACAAATCTATCCAAAGTACTGAAACGCTGTGAAGAAGTCGACCTTGTTCTCAATTGGGAAAAATGTCACTTCATGGTGAACGAAGGTGTAGTTTTAGGACACATCATTTCTGAAAGAGGTATTGAAGTGGATCGAGCTAAGATCCAAGTTATTGAACAACTGCCACCACCTGCTAATGTAACAGGAATCAGGAGTTTCCTTGGCCACGCCGGTTTCTACCGACGGTTTATTAAAGATTTTTCTAAAATAGCCAAGCCC
>JAIUZE010006962.1:0-30094 GCA_022085475.1 Heliosperma pusillum
ACCGCTCAAGCAAAACAATTTATGAAACCCAACGAATGCGATAGCGGAAGTCGGGGTCGAACCACAAGGATGGAGGGGTCAACTACAAGTTTGCATGAATCCTATTCTAGCCTAACAAAAGATGGATTGGAAGATTAACTAAAAACTAATAAAAACAAGTAATCGCTAAGCAATAATGATGAAAACAATTAAGGGAAAGACTAAGGTGAAGGGTTCACCTTAGGGGGATTAATGGGCTAGTCGGGTAATTAGCAAATGGGTAAGTAATTCGAGTAAAATCAATTGCTAATGTCTCAACAATCAATAATCATCAACAAAGCCATCGCATTTGTCTCAAATCACCCATATAAACACTAGTCTAATCATTTCTACCACCGTTGCTTAAGAAATAATCAAACCATGCTTGATAAAATGGGCAACTTTCGTTTACACATTTCATCAAACACTTAGTGTTCATATGAGCAATACCCAAATTATTTACCACAAACTGACTAATTAACCAACCTAATACCCCACATAATCCTCCCTTAGGCTCCCCCTAAACCCTAGAGGAGAACTACTCACACATACTAAGGGGAATCAAACAACTAAAGGCAAGAAGTAATTCAATGAACATCATGTTATGAGATGAACAATTAAAACAATCAAATGATAAACAATAAACTAGAAATGGAAATAAATTGCATAAACAACAAAAAAGATGAGAAATTTAATACCAACAAGCTTGTATTAATGAAGAGGGAGAATGTCTTCACCCTTAGAATCCTCAATACAAACCCCAAAACTGAAATAATCTCCTAGGAAAGACTAGATCTAGCAACTTGAAATGAGAAACTAAGTTTAATTAGGGAAAGATTAGGAGAGTAATTAGTACTTAATAGAGGCTACAAATATCTAGGGTTTTGTGCTAAGAGGAATGTAAAAACTGCTTACAAAATAATAGGGGGAGGGTATATATAGGTATCTCGAATTTAAGGAAGAAATTAGAAGAGAAGGCGGATTTTGCGATGTTGCGTTCCTGGCCGGTCGACCGGCCGCCGGGCCTCTGACCGGCCTGGGGCACATCAGTGTCTTCAATGTTCACGTCTTCAAAATCTTCAAAATTCTTCTAAGTATGGAGAATGGAGGTCCTGGCCGGTCGACCGGCCGCCGGTCCCCCACCGGCCTGGAGCACCATTTCAGTCTTATGGCATTCTGTTGTATGTGCAGGCCGGGTAGTTGACCGGCCGGCGCTACCTGGGCCTTTTCTTCCTTTTCTCTTCTTCTTTCATTTGTGGAGTAGTGGTCTGGGCCGGTGGGCCGGCCGCCGGTCAGTAGGCCGGCCTGCACCACCTGGGGGCTCATTTCTTCACTTCTTCATCTCATCTTCGAATCCCGACTCATGCAAGACCTTATTGCTCCGATTTCTTCATTTCCGCCTTAATTCCTACAAATTAAGACCGACATTTATAGTACGGGAAATCGGGAAGCAAATGCAATCAAGGGCACGCAAATCCGTGTAAACGGACCAAAATGGGGACGAAAATGAGGTAAAAATGTGACTAAATAAATGCTTATCAAAATTCCCCACACTTAAGACTTACTCGTCCTCGAGTAAGTAAACAAAATTCGAGACCCATAAGTACCCTTATTCAATACTACTCTAATATTAAGGCTACAACCTAAACTATTAATAATATCCGACGGTAGGCAATTAACGGGCCTCCTCCGTCCATTCAACTCACAACGAGATACTCATGAGGTAGAGTACCTCCTTGCAAGGCAAGTAGGGGCTTGCTCAAAATCGCGACGCATCCAAATGAAAAACACGTAAGAACACGACAAAGATGCATCTAACAAAAAGAAAAATCACATCCCTCATCCATGTGACGGAGATATCTAAAAGGAAAACCGTCTAAATAATGCATGATCCTTATAAGCCACTAATATCATAAAGCATGGAAAAATATTCGCCTCCTAGCGGTGCAAGTCTAATGAAAAATTCGAACCCCGTCTACTATTTGCTTGGCCAAAAGCGATAAGATGGAAGATGGAAATGAAATCCTCGTGACGTTATTAAGCACAATAGCATATGGAATTCACGTTTCTCAAATAAATGAGACACAAGGGTCGTCCCGTCTCACTATGCAACTTCAAAGGCAAATGATTCAAGAAGGATAAAAGGAAAATGAGATTTGAGTCTAAGTGCTTGCAAAACTTTTCATTTCACACTTTGCTTTCTTTTTCTTTTTCTTTCTTTTGATTTGCATTTTGGTTTGCAATTTTTGGCATGAAAGCACACGGTTTCCGTCAAGGACATGCGGTCGGAACCAACAATAGGGGTATCCCCACCGTAGTGGCATCGAAAGGGACCCTAGATAAGGGCCCACTAGAATCCCTAGAAGTTCCGTTTTGCACTTCCTCGACGAAAACAAGAAAAGATGATAATTGACTCAATATTTTTAATTTGTTTGCTTTGTTTCCTTTTTTGAGCAAAAGTGGAAGAACAATGAATCATGGTTGGTTGCATAGCAAGAACGGTCACCTAAGAATCCTTTCTACCATCGGAATATTCACATCAATTGAGGTTGTCGAGGTGGAATAAGCGCAAACTCGTGACTCGGCATTAGTAGACGGGTTAAAACTCACTAAAAATGCACAACCCAGGGCGTCTAAAATTCCACGATTAAGATGAACACTTTATGAATCAAAAAGTAGCAAAAAGGGACTATGCACATTCAACAAGTTTTCCAAAAAGACAATTATTAAAACATTTTTCTAAATGCAACTATATGCCATGATGCAATCTAGCATATATACAACTTAAATGCACATGCTCTAACCGACTATATGACACATAAGCTAATGCTATCTCCTAACAGCACACAAGTGGCACCCACGCCAATCAACAAAATTCACACCATCGTCATCAACACATCCCGTCCTCAAGTAAGAAGGAAAGGAGATAAGGGAGAAGAGAAATAGGAAAGATCTCACCAAAGCGTCTTCAGTTTCCCTTTTTCGTGCCTCTTATGATGTGGGGCGCACCTATGGATGGAGATAAAAAGAAACACACGGCAATATATACAAAATAAACTATATACAAACTAATCTAAACAAATATTTTTTGGAAAATTTTCAAATTTTTCGATTTTTAGGCATTTTTCAACTTTTTTCAAAAATCAACGATATATACAAAAGAAATAAAATCCTCCCCACACCTAAGTCTTACTCGTCCTCGAGTAAGTGACTCAAATATGAAAGGAGGGAAAAAAAAGAAAAGGAAAACAAAACAATTTTTTTGGGTTTTTCAAATTTTTTGGGAATTCCCTCCCCACACTTAGCATTTACATGGTGTGAGGGGTGAATTCAAAGCAAATAACATGTTTTTGGGTTTTTAAATATTTTGAAAAATAAAAACTTGTTTTTGGGGTTTTGATTTTTGAAGAGAAATCACAATATGAACAATATATACAAGAGGGTTAGCTCTAGGAAATGCATGAACTAAATAAAATTCCTAAAACTAAATGCAAAATGATATAATACAATGTCATGATCTAAGTAAATGCAAACTACACTATATGCTAATCTAGAGTCTCGCTGCGGTGGGAAGGTGCATAAATGCAAGCCCCTCATGGGGGTACCTCCCACAGGAAAGTCTAGTGTGCCATATCGGAGTCTCGTCGTGGCGGTAAAATGCATAAATGCACGCCCCTCATGGGGGTACCAACCACGGGAAAGGCTAAAAATGACACCAAACAAAATGCAACTACGCTATATGGATGCAAGGCTAACATGTGACGATATGTTACAAAATTAAATTCTAATGCAAGCTTAAATGGATGCAACTAAACGGATAACTAAACTAAGATATAATACAACTATCTAAATGCATGCGAAAATATAAATATGATGAAGATTTGGATTATAAGGGATAATACTCATGGGTTTCCGGCCTCAAGAGTATCCAGTGAAATCAGAGGATGTAGTATCAAATTGGCCATGACTGGCCTCAGCAAAAGACGCATCTACATCCTGGGCTCCCGAACCAGAGCCGCCACCCTCCACAATCTTGAACCGTGGACCCATCCTGTCAAACCACTCGGCGTTCTGAGCCGCAATCTCTGGGTCCACCTCCTCCTCATCAACTACCGGCTGAGCAAAAACCGGCGCAGAAGAATAATAGTCATGCTGAACGCTGAAATCCCCGAACACCCTAGAACCCTGGTCATACCCGCCCTCTGGCCACATGAAATAGGACGGATGTGGGCCAACTGGCTCCCTATACCCCTCCCTACACCAATTATCGTAAGAAGGGTATTGGCCAAGAGCCAAGTCATAATACATCCTGTCCATCCTCTGCGACAAAAGAGCTCTATTCCGAGCTTCCTCCTCTCGCCACTTAGCTGTCGCCTCTCTTTCCCTAGCCGCTGCTCTCTCTCCGTAGCTGCTGCCTCGGAGGCCAAAGTCATATCGGCCATGAACTGAATCAAGGAAGGATCCAAAGGTGGGTAACTGGGAGTGGTGGATGTGGATGCCTCGGGTTGGGATGAATTGGGCCAAGGACGCCACTGCTGCTGATGATAAAAGGGGTTCAGATAAGGCAAGGTGGTGGAAGTGGGGCCCTGCTCCTCTCTCCTATATGTAGTGACGGGGGCAGTAGGATCTCGCCTAAATGCGGTAATTGGAGCTAGCTGATCTTCCGGGGTTTCCTCAGGTGGTGGTGGAGGGTTCTCCTCCACTAGGGGAAGGAGATAGTGCGCGCTATCAGGAACCACTTTCATAGCCGCACTATTCGGGAGGGGAATAGAATTGACCCCTCGAATCCTCCAATACGTCTTCCCGTCCTCAACTCTCTTCACTACCCACTCAAGCTTCTTTGAAATGTAATCCTCCGTCAACAAGGAGCATCCCCCTAAACACCTCAAATTACGCTCATCTAGAGCATCTCTACATAGGACATGGGCAATCTTGGTGACAATTCCCCCTAAATGGATTCCGGTCGGGCTAAATGGGTCATTGGAGATTTTCTGAAAGTGGATAGCGACATGGTGACCAATGTTGACTCCAAACTTATTCGGCTTTTGGAACAAATAAGCCGCCAAAATCGAGAGCTCATCGGCCCTAAAGTTGTGACACTCCTCTCTTCCAAACAACGTCCAACCCATAAACCGATGCCAAAACCTAATAGGGGCATTGTGGCAAGCATTTGCCGGCCTCTTAGTTCCCTTCGCAAATTCCATTCCCGAGATAGCAGTCCAAACATCATTCACATTAAAGTTTTCGGGGACTTTGTATGACTTATGAAATTTGACCCCTAAAACCTTACAAAATTTCTCAAGGGAAAGGTTAAATGCAGTATTAAGAAGGCGAAAAGAAACAATTTTGACCATACCCGTATTCCTATCCTTCTCATGACTAAAGGAACTTAAAAACTCCCATGTAAGACGGGGGTAAGTACGGAAGTGCTGACCGTAGAGTTCCCCCATCCCCAAACCTTTGAAAAGCTCAAGAGTGACCGTATCAAGGCCGAGGTTTCGCATAGTATTCCGACAAATAAAACGGGAGTGGGGAAGGTTTCTGCGTTTTAAACATTGAAATTTACCTCTCGCGATTTCGCTTACGAAGACGATATCGGGAAAATCGTTATCCGGACCCATTCCCGCCGTTACTTGCTGGAGCCTAGCCTCCAACTCCGCCTCAAGCTGAGCCCTTGTTCTTTTCCTAGGTGGTTGTTGAGCCATGGAGTTTTTCGTATTAGTCAATTGAAAGAGGGAAAATTTAGGGAAAAATTGGGGTTTTTGAGTTTTGGGATGAATTTGGGTGATGTAGTGCGTTAATTGATGGGTTGAATGTGGGATTGGGTGAGTTTTGTGGTTATTTTTGTGAGTTTTTGTGAGTTTTTGTGAGGTTTGGGAATTTTTGTGGGGTTTGTTGAAGGTAGAAAGAAGAAGAAAGAAAAAAGAATGAAGTAGAATGAGGGAAAAAAGAAGCTTCACGAGTGAATTTAGGCTTACGGGTGAGTTCTGGGCCGGTCCAGGCACCGGCCGCCGGTCGACCGGCCTAGACCCCAAGGCAATTTTTCGATTTTTTTGGCTTTTGAATAAATCAAGTGTTCAGGTGCTCCTGGCCGGTCGGCACACCAGCCGCCAGTCCACCGGCCAGGAACACAGCTCAAAAAATTCAACTTTCAAAATTTCAGTCATGCGTGCTCTGGGCCGGCTGTCAGACCGGCTGCCGGTCGCCCGGCCTAGAACGTAGCTCGAAAAATTCCAAAAATCAACTTCCCATGATAACGTGGTCCAGGCCGATCGGCACACCGGCTGCCGGTCGCCCGGCCTGGAATACCTGCTACTCGATCTTCGCCTTTGAAACTTGCCTTCTGGAGTGGTCCAGGCCGGTCGGCACACCGGCTGCCGGTCGCCCGGCCTGGAGCACTTCTACCTTTCTTCAACTCGCCTTCAAAATCACAACATATTCCCAAAGAAACCCAAGTCACCAACAATATCTACCCAACCAACAAATTCCCAAAGACACGGTTTTGATCCAAACCCGACTACAAGTGTTTCAAACCTACCTAAAACTTTCTCCTAAAGACGAAAGACCCGAGTATACAAAACCAAATCTTCACAACTACTCCTAATATGCATGCTATATACAAAAAATTGGTGGTTGTTGAGGGACTCCACCAAACCTATCAAATCACAAGAGTTTACAAACAAGACTCCTCCTCGGGAAGTGGATCCCAAGGAAGAGTACTTCCACCGTTCCTTTTTCATCGCCATCAAAATATCTTTTCACTCGATGCCCATTGACTTTGAAATTACCACCTTCTTCGCTCCAAAGTTCAAAAGCTCCATGTGGTGAAATGTCGATAACTTTGAAAGGACCCGACCATCTCGAGCGTAGCTTCCCCGGAAACAACTTGACTCTAGAATTATAGAGTAAGACTTGGTCACCCACTTTTACATCTTTATCAACCAATTTGGCTCATGCCATTTCTTTGTTTGCTCCTTGTAGATCTTTGAGCTCTCGTAGGCATCAAGTCTTAGCTCTTCAAGTTCATTCATTTGGAGAAAACGTAGCTCTCCGGCCATATCAATGTCAAAGTTCATTTCCTTCAAGGCCCACCATGCCTTGTGCTCCAACTCGATTGGCAAGTGACAAGCTTTGCCATAGACAAGCTTGTAGGGAGTTGTGCCGAGGGGAGTTTTGAAAGGCGGTGCGAAGGGCCCATAGAACATCCGGAAGCTTTTGAGACCAATCCTTCCTACCTTTGCTTGTGGTCTTCTCCAAGATGGCTTTTATTTGACGGTTTGAGACCTCTACTTGCCCACTAGTTTGAGGGTGGTAGGCAAGAGCGGTCTTATGAGTGACACCATGGGAAGAAAGCAAGATCTTGAAAGTGCTCTTCCTAAAGTGCGAACCCCCGTCGCTAATCACCACCCTTGGGGTCCCAAATCTCGGAAAGATAGTGTTTTTGAAGAGCTTGATAACAACCTTAGCATCATTTGTTGGGGTGGCAACGGCTTCAATCCACTTGGACACATAGTCCACCGCTACCAAAATGTACTCATTCCCACAAGAGTTGGGGAATGGTCCCATGAAATCAACTCCCCAACAATCAAAAAGCTCAATCTCAAGAATGTTTTGAAGGGGCATCTCATTCCTTTGACTAATATTCCCCGTTCTTTGGCACCGATCACAAGATTTGACAAAGTAGTGGATATCCTTGAACATAGATGGCCAAAAGAAACCACCTTGTAACACCTTTGCAATGGTGCGAGATGTACCAAGGTGGCCCCCATAGGCCGAGTTGTGAATTCTATCGACTATCTCCATGCCTTCTTCTCTAGGAACACATCTTCGAAACATGCCATCACCACACTTGCGAAAAAGATGTGGGTCATTCCAAAAATAGCGTTTTGAGTCATGCTTCAACTTCCTCCTAGCTCTAGCATCCAACTCCTCCGGAATGAACCCGCTCACAATCAAATTTGCCAAGTCCGCAAACCATGGTGATTTACCACCTATCATCATCAAACTATCTTCTCTCAACCACTCATTGATCGGGCCACTCTCATCCTTCAACCCATGATCTTCGGTAGTCAATCTAGATAGGTGGTCGGCAACAACATTCTCCGACCCCGCCTTGTCTTTAATTTCCAAGTCAAACTCTTGAAGTAAAAGAACCCACCTCAAGAGCCTTGGCTTTGCATCCTTTTTCACTAACAATTGTCTCAAGGCGGAGTGATCCGAGTATACCACAACCTTAGAACCAACAAAGTATTGCCGGAACTTTTCCACGGCATGAACAATGGCTAGCATTTCCTTTTCCGTCGTAGAGTAGTTGACTTGGGCTTGATCAAGAGTTTTGCTTGTGTAGTAGATTACATGGTGCCTCTTGTCCACAACTTGGCCAAGCACCGCCCCGACCGCATAATCGGAGGCGTCACACATAACTTCGAAGGGAAGGCTCCAATCCGGTGATCGGATTATGGGAGCCGTCACAAGAGCCTCCTTCAACCTACAAAAAGCACTCAAGCAAAATTCATCAAATACAAATGGTGTGTCTTTGAGAAGAAGAGAAGTTAAAGGCTTGGCTATTTTAGAAAAATCTTTGATGAAACGTCGGTAAAAGCCCGCATGGCCTAGAAAGCTTCTCACTCCCTTCACATTTGTAGGGGGTGACAAGTTTTCTATCACCGAAACCTTAGCCATATCAACTTCTATGCCTCTCTTAGACACGATGTGGCCAAGCACAACCCCCTCCTCCACCATAAAGTGGCATTTCTCCCAATTGAGGACGAGGTTGTGCTCCTCACATCTTTGCAAAACATGAGACAAATTCAATAGCCCAAGATCAAATGAGTCTCCATGGACACTAAAGTCGTCCATGAAGACCTCCATACTCTTCTCAAGAAAATCGGCAAAAATTGCCGTCATACATCTTTGGAAAGTCCCCGGAGCATTACAAAGCCCAAAGGGCATCCTCTTATAAGCATAAACTCCTATGGGACAAGTGAATGTGGTTTTCTCTTGGTCTTCCGGGTGTATGGGATTTGGAAAAACCCGGAATAACCATCTAGAAATGAATAGTAAGAATGCCCCGCCAACCTTTCAAGCATTTGGTCAATAAAGGGGATGGGGTAGTGGTCTTTGAGGGTGGCGGCATTTAATTTGCGATAGTCAATGCACATCCGCCACCCGGTCACGGGTCTAGAAGCTAAGAGAGTCCCATCCTCTTGTTCCACCATAGTTACCCCTCCTTTCTTGGGCACTACATGGACGGGGCTCACCCAAGAACTATCGGTTATTTGGTAGATAATCCCGGCCTCTAGCAACTTCATCACCTCACTTTTCACCACTTCCGCCATCTTAGGGTTTAACCTACGTAGCCCATCTACCTTAGGTTTGCTACCCTCCTCCAAGACAATCCTATGCATGCAAAGATTAGGACTTAAGCCTTTGATATCATCAATGCTATAGCCAAGTGAGCCCCTATGAGTTTTCAAAATTTTCAAAAGTTCAAGTTCTTGGCCTTCACTCAAATTAGCATTAATGATAACGGGATAAGTCTCTCCCTCACCTAAAAAAGAGTACTTAAGTGAGGGAGGTAAGGGCTTTAGTTGTACCTTTGGAGGGAGAAGGCCCTCCACCTTCTTCAAGAGTTCATCATCTACCTCATGGTCATCTCCCATCTCCTCATCATGGAGTGCCACTTGTAGAGCTTCTTCTTCACACTTCTCCTCTTCATGCACTTTTCCAACCACTTCTTCAATGACTTCCACCGAGCAAGCTTTGTGAAACATTGGTCCCTTCACTAGATGAGGAAGATTAAATTCAAGGGTTTCGTTTCCCACCCTAAAGGTTAGCCGCCCGTCCCTCACATCAATGAGGACACCTCCGGTAGCCAAAAAGGGCCTACCAAGGATGATGGGAGTGTGGCTATCCTCCGGGATATCTAGGACAACGAAATCCGTGGGGATCAAAAATTTGCCAACTTTAACGGGTACGTCCTCAAGCACACCCAAAGGTTGCTTAACGGACCTATCCGCTAGTTGTAGAGTCATAGAAGTGTGGGTTAAACTTTCAAGTCCAATTCTTTTAGCAATAGTTAAGGGAATTACACTTACACTTGCACCATTGTCACATAATGCCCTTGAAATCATGACTCCCCCCACAACACAAGGGATAGAGAAACTTCCGGGGTCCCCAAGCTTTTTTGGCATTTTAAAAGAGTTAGGATTAATGAGGAGAGCACTACACTCCGCCTCCATAATCATAACATCTTGGGTACCCAAAGTCCTCTTGTGAGTCAAGATGTCTTTTAGAAATTTTGAGTATGTGGGCATGTTTAATATAACATCGGTGAAAGGTAAGGTCACTTCAAGTCCCTCAAGCATTGTTCTAAATTGGGTGAACTTGAAGTTTTCCTTAGTTTTCAATGCTCTAGAGGGGTAGGGGATATCGGAAACAACAAGTGGAGAACTAAAAGATACCTTTGGCATGAGAGTTTTCTTGGTTACCTTAGCTCTTGCTAGTGGTTGTACCTCTACTCCGTCATCATTGACATCCTTGTTCATCTCCTCTTCATAAGGCATAATTTCGACATACCCTTCCTCTCCCTCTTTGGGTTGATCATCTTCACCCTTGGAATCATCTTTTAACTCCAAGGTGGGAGTCAAAAAGGGCTCTTCTAATTCTTCTCCTTCCTCAACATGCTCATCATTTGGAATCTCATCATTCATCATGTCCATGTAGGGGTTATCAAGCACTAGTCCACTTCTTAAAGTCACCGCACATGCATGGTGGCTTGATGAAGCATCCTTGGAGCTTTTCCCTTGAGCAAGTAGACCTACCGGAGGCCTTTGAGGATTGTTCAAAGCTTGAGAAGCTAACCTAGCTTCCAATTCTCTCACCTCCTTTTTGTGAGCATTAGTGACATTTTGCAAAGCCAAATTGTTTTGGATCTCCATGTTTTTGACTAGTTGCAAAACTTCACTTATTGAAGGATCATTCTCTTGGTGGGGTTGATTTGTCAAAGGAAGGGCAAAAGCATAGTCATTCCGACTACTCGACCCTTGGTTGTTGTTTCTTTGATTGTTAAAGTTTCCTTGTTGGTTGTTGTTAAAATTTCTTTGTTGCCCCCTTGAACCTTGATTGTTGAAATTTGACCCTTGGTTGTTGTTGAAATTTGGCCCTTGGCCTTGGAAAGATTGATTGGGAACCCCTTGGCTTGCTTGATTGCTTTGATTGCCTTGGTAAAAATTACCTTGGCCTTGATTGTTGAAGTTTTGGTTCCCTTGATTTTGATTCCAATTTCCTTGACCTTGATTCCAATTACCTTGGTTTTGGAAGTTACCTTGGTTATTGTAACCTTGATCATTGAAGTGTTGATTTTGGAATTGGTTGGATCCTTGACCTTGTTGAGAGTTGTTGAATTGATTGTTATAGTTTCCTCTAGAAAGTTGACCTCCTCCTCTAGGTTGGGAAAAACCCGGAGGGTTGGAAGGTTGAACTTGTGTGTGTTGAGGGTTTAGGACATTTTGGCTTTTGTAGCTCATGTTTGGGTGAAATTTCGAACTTGGATGATAGAAATTGGAATTTGGGTTGTAAGCTCCTTGACTTTGGAATGGAGGCCTTGAGGGCCGTGGGTTGTTGTTGACTCCTTGAAATGCATTCACATGTTGATAGTCATTTCCTCCTTCATTGTTATAAGATACATTATTCCCACAAACTTCAAAGGTGTGTCCATACCCATTGCAAATTTCACAAGTAGGGTTTGATAAGCTTCCACCATAGGAGGCGCATAAGACCCACTAGCTTCATTCACATGATGGCCTTGACTTTGATTTTGAGCCTTTTGAAGCTCGGCAAAACCCTTAGTAAAAGTTTGTGTGAGCAAATCAATCTTGGCATTGGTATCCGCATTTGAAAAGTTCTCACTTGGATACTTAGAACTCCTCCTCAAGCTATTTCCTCTAGAACTAGTACCATAGCTAGATTCCGACTCAACCATCTTCTTAATCAATGCCGCCCCTTGTTGGTCATTCAAATGATCAAAACTTCCCCCCGCGGAAGCATTCACCATGGCCTTGGTTTGAGGGAGGAGAGTTTGATAGAAAGTTTGAGTGACGTACCAATCCGCAATTCCATGGTGAGGGCATCGGGCAAGTAAATCAATGAACCGATCCCATGCTTCTCCCAAGGATTCTCCATCCTCTTGTTGGAAGTTTGTAATCTCATTTCTTAGCATCGCCGTTTTGGAGGCGGGGTAGTACTTACTTAGAAACTCCTTAGCCAAGTCATCCCAAGTAGTGAAAGTGTTTGGAGGATGGTTATTCAACCACCTCTCCGCCCGGTCTTTGAGGGAAAATGGGAACAACATGAGGCAAAGGGTTTCCTCGGGCACCCCATTCCTTTTCATGATTCCTACCCTACTTTTGAACTTTCTCAAGTGGGCATGAGCATCTTCATCGGGGAGGCCTCCAAAGCTATCCCTCTCAATAGAACTCATTTGAGCCGGGTGAATCTCAAAATTATTTGGGGCCAAGACACCGAAATTGATTGGAGATTGGGTATCATCGTGGTTGGGACGATTACGATCACGTAAAGTCGTCATTTGTGGTTGATTTTGTTGTTGAGGTATTGTGGGTGGTGTATTTGGTAATGTATTGTAGAAGGGGTTTTCAAATATAGGTTCAATGGTGTTGTTTTGTGGGAGATCGATTGTTGGAGTGGATGTAGAAGCAATTGGAGTATTGGCTTGTTGATGGCTAACTCTTCTTGAATTCCTAACCCGAGCAAGAGTATTAGCTCGGAGAGTCCTAAATAACCTTTCGGGCTCCGGATGGCTCAAGAACAACCCTTCACCCCTAGGCATGCACTCAAAGCAACTCAAAAACAAGTTAGACTCCTAGTGTGTTTTTGGGCACACTAGGGAAAGACAATAATGCAAGGCACTCTACAAATAATCTAACAACTAAAAACCAACAAAAACAACAAGTAACTTGACTAAATCTAAGACACAAAACAAACTACGAGTTTCCTTACGCCATCCCCGGCAACGACGCCATTTGATGATGGTTTCGTCGTCAAAACAAACATAAAAAATAACCCAATAAAAGTAGTATAAAGGGGTCGAATCCACGAGGATGGAGGGGGTCAACTACTAGTTCGATCGCGTCCTATTCTAGCCTAATAAATGTTGGATTGGAAAGTTAACTAAAAACTAGGAAAAACAAGTAATCGCTAAGTAATAAAGATGAAAACAATTAAGGGAAAGACTAAGGTGAAGGGTTCACCTTAGGGGGATTAATGGGCTAGTCGGGTAATTAGCAAATGGGTAAGTAATTCGAGTAAAATCAATTGCTAATGTCTCAACAATCGATAATCATCAACAAAGCCATCGCATTTGTCTCAAATCACTCATATAAACACTAGTCTAATCATTTCTACCACCGTCGCTTAAGAAATAATCAAACCATGCTTGATAAAATGGGCAACTTTCGTTCACACATTTCATCAAACACTTAGTGTTCATATGAGCAATACCCAAATTATTTACCACAAACTTACTAATTAACCATCCTAATACCCCACATAATCCTCCCTTAGGCTCCCCCTAAACCCTAGAGGGGAACTACTCACACATACTAAGGAGAATCAAAGCACTAAAGGCAAGAAATAGTTCAATAAACATCATGCTATGAGATGAACAATTAAAACAATCAAATGATAAACAATAAACTAGAAATGGAAATTAATTGCATAAACAATAAAAAAGATGAGAAATTTAATACCAACAAGCTTGTATTAATGAAGAGGGAGAATGTCTTCACCCTTAGAATCCTCAATACAAACCCCAAAACTGAAATAATCTCCTAGGAAAGACTAGATCTAGCAACTTGAAATGAGAAACTAAGCTTAATTAGGGAAAGATTAGGAGAGTAATTAATACTTAATAGAGGCTACAAATATCTAGGGTTTTGTGCTAAGAGGAATGTAAAAACTGCTTACAAAATAATAGGGGGAGGGTATATATAGGTATCTCGAAATTAAGGAAGAAATTAGAAGAAGAGGGCGAATTTTCAGTCTTGTGTTCCTGGCCGGTCGACCGGCCGCCGGCCCTCTGACCGGCCCGGAGCACATCAGTAACTTCAGTTTATTCGTCTTCAAAATCTTCAAAATTCTTCTAAGTATGGAGAATGGGGGTCCCGGCCGGTCGACCGGCCGCCGGTCCCCCACCGGCCTGGAGCACCATTTCACTCTCATGGGCATTCTGTTGTATGTGCAGGCCGGGTAGTCGACCGGCCGCCGCTACCTGGGCCTTTTCTTCCTTTTCTCTTCTTCTTACATTTGTGGAGTATTGGTCTAGGCCGGTGGGCCGGCCGCCGGTCAGTAGGCCGGCCTGCACCACCTGGGGGCTCATTTCTTCACTTCTTCATCTCATCTTCGAATTCCGACTCATGCAAGACCTTATTGCTCCGATTTCTTCATTTCCGCCTTAATTCCTACAAATTAAGACTGACATTCATAGTACGGGAAATCGGGGAGCAAAATGCAATTAAGGGCACGCAAATCCGTGTAAACGGACCAAAATGGGGACGAAAATGAGGGAAAAATGTGACTAATTAAATGCTTATCAGCTCCGTATAAGTATGAAAGACGTATCATTTATGTTAATATTACAAATGACATTTATAAAAATCAATTATTACGTTTACAACTAAAATTGTTAAACAAAAAGTATGGATATTTTACTGCTTCACTTTAAAATTTATTTCTAAAGATTATTAAATTTAAAAGAAGATAATTAATTAATATAAAAAATATCATAGATTTTTATAATTTCTTATTATAACAAAATCTTATATAACATACCCGTTCAATTTGCACGGGTTTAAAACTAGTATAACTATAATATATGAGCCTCAATCATCACCTCTCAAATTCGAGATATTATTATGTTTCTTTCAAATTACCCCATTCCTCTCTCTTTTATTTCTAACTAGTATTTGTGTCCGGCTCCGTCCGGGCTACCTATATTTATCATTAAAACTTATTTTAATTAAATATGCTTTAAAGTTGTATAATTCATAAACTTATCATCAATATATTTTCTTATGACATATCTTAGAATTACGATAAAATAAATTATTAGACAATTCATTACTCTCACTAGTAATATTTTACTTTAACCAATTGGTCAGTCAAATTTTCATATAACTTTTTTTTTATTGTTAGTATTGTTTCTTTTATTACATTCGTTATTACTATTGTTACTTTCACTACTCCCGTTGTAATTATAATTACTTTCACTACTCTCACCGTAATTTATCATTTGTTTCTTTGAAAATAAGAAATCATTTAGAAAGACATAGTTGAGTATTTTGACAAATAAACTCATTCGAAAATTTCTCCTTTCGTTGTATCAGAAACACAGTGCCACAGTGACATGCACTGCTGCATAGTTTTGCAGTTACTTGACAAACTAAGAATGTTACACTACTTCGTTTACAACATTTGACTTAGGGTAATACTTTCTTCATTTTTGATCATCCTTGCACCAGAAATAATTGAGAGTTCAAATGCTATAAATCATAACTAAGAAGCAAACCATACTTGAGAAATAATTGAGAGTTCAAATGTTATAAATCATAACTAAGAAGCAAACCATTAAATGACAATGAAACTTGGCATCATCAACCAAATGTGTTTCTAACAATTTGAGATTTTAGGTATCTGATCTTGTATCAGATTACTTTTTTTCCTTTCAACATATAATATTAAATAATTATACTACCCTTTTATGTAATTTCACAAAAGAATCAGCTACTTTTTCAGCTTGTTTGTCCAACATTATTATTAAATCAGTTACCTTCTCAGGCCTTAATTTTTACCTACCTTACTCGCTACAATTTTTCAGGTTTCAATTAATTTTTTAGTTTTCAGTTAACTTTTAAGATTTCAGTTACCTTTTCAGCTAATTTTACCAAATAGAGTCTAAAACGGTTTTTTGTATTTATCAACTCGACTTCATTTTATCGTCTTACGTAAATTTGCAAAGACCGCTATTCCCTTACCAAACATTCTCATATATCATCCTACCATTGCCTTGTTTCGTTAGTTGTATAATTTAAGACCCCAACGACAATCCGTATTAATCAAGCTTGTAAAGTCACCTACAAATCGTGACCTCCGACGAATTAATCAGGCTGAAAACCCAGAATTAAAATTAACCCAGAAATTTAAGTTAAACTTACCGACAATCCGTATCCTTAAATTAGAAAAATTAACTACGATGAAAGGAATAACCCAGGAGATATTAGCTATTTGTGATAGAGGTTGAAGATAGAGGGAATTTTGACGACAGAGGGCGAAGAATGACGTTAAAATGAGAAGCAATAAATAAGCCTATGTAATGTGTAAGAGTATATTAGTCATTGCAAATTTACGTAAGACAATAAAATGAAGTCGAATCGATAAATAAAAAAAACCGTCCCGATAGCATGCACAAAAGTGAGACTGGTAGGGAATAGGGATAAACATAAAAGTTAGGTGGTTTAAAATTGGAAATATAATAGGTGGTAAATTGTTATTTTTCCTTATCAATATTATTTATTTTGGGTATTGTAATCAAAAGTAATTAACAAATGATAGACTTGTATGCTCGATAGTTGATGTACTCGGTATTTAAATATAGTCTTTAAATATAGTCTGGCTAGCGGTGGATTGAGGAAAAGTAAAAGCTAAAATTCAAATGTTTTAGTTGAAATTTTCAATTTTTTAAATTAATTTTATGTTGGGTCATTATTTGTTTATCACAGTAAGACTAATTTTCGCCCTTAAATGTGAATCCGGGCTATGCCATTAAGCCTAACCGGTATTTTACCGATAAAGTTTATAGTACGGATGGAATAACAAGTCGTGATAATTCATGAGATTGGACTCACTAACGCGTCATGGTAGGAAATTATTATTTGACCAACTGTCCGACTGACTAATGCTACCATGATTCGAACTGTGACCACTTATGCTTGATTGTTCGAGTTCCCCTAATATGATTATGTGTTTAGCTGAGCTGTTATGTTATGTTACTGTTTCAGTTGACTTGGCATATTAGTGTTAATTAACTACTCCATAATTCTTTTACTAGTCTCTCTATCCCATCAATAGTTTACATTTGCTTTATTTTGTGAGAGAAACAAATAAAGTAAAGGTAAACTATTGACTTGGACAGGAGCCGATGATGCAGTCCTTTAAAATGACAGGAGCCGATGATTTATTAAGTTTCCGTCTCGTTGATATTGCACAATTCAAACCCGTCTCCAGCTATCACCAGGTAATACTTGTATAGTCTTACCCGTTGTGAATTTTTGTAAAATAGACAAATTCATAGTAATGTAGTGTCATGATAGATACTCCCTCCGTCACGGTCAATTATTGTCATATTCCTAATTAAATCTTAGTTTTTATTATGTTGATTATGACAAGATTGTACAAGTAGTAGACGACTGAGCACGATTGTTGCATCTCTGATATATAAACAAGCGACGACTCGGATCTAGTCAATGTAAATGCCGTTTTTATTTTTAATCGTTAGGTATTACCGGCGCAAATGCAGCTGGCTCTTCGATGACAGCAGCTTATTTGATTTTTTAACAGTTCATCTCGTTGAATACTGCACAATGCACATGTCTGGCAAGAGATGCAGCTGTCGTGAATCATAAATAATGAAGACTTGAGACTTTAAAATTAACAAATGGCTTCCTTGTACTCTATTTAAATCTTGGAACAACACTTCTCTAGACATAACAATTTTACGAGTTAAAAGAGTGTGAAAGAAATTTAATTGCTTTTGTTCTAGTTCTCTGATTCTTCAATTTTTTCATCTTCCATCTTTTATAGACAATATAAAAAATGAATTATATTTTCTCTTGTTTTTTTCTTGATTGATTTGTCGTTTTATTATTATACCGTCTTTGTTTGTTCTTTCTAGTTTTAGCTTCCTGTTCCAAATTTTGAGAGTTATTTCAGCCAAATTCAAAAAAAAAAAAACAATATACAGAGAAAGAGAGTGTGTTGGGAGAGTAACAATGTCCGCGATAATATCAGATGCGGTAAAAGCTGTGGCAGGGCTTTGAGCAATAGTTCCGGGTCCGAGCAGGCCGTAGAAAACAACAAACCGCACAGGTACTGTGGCTATTGTGTTGTTCGATTTGAAGTTAACCGTCGTCATCATGATATGAGTGAAAGAGCCGTAACTATGGTCGAGGCTATCAAGTCTTTGATTCAGGAATTTCCCCCAGATCCCGTGACTAGAAGTATAACAGATGATGAGCTCGAAAATATACCCGGTGAGTTCTTAGGGGGCTTGGAATCTAGAGAAGCACTTCTCCGGAAGATATTAATAGCTTTAAAGGATGATCAAGTTAACATCGTTGGTGTATATGGCATGGGCGGTTGTGGTAAGTTATATATTCATTTTCTTTTTTTAATTTGTTTAATATATTTTAAATATTCACTTTCCAACAATTGGTTACATTTATGGGTCAGCCTAAGCGTCGGGCCGATCTTGTTCCTAAATTAGCGGGTCAATTCATTAACTTCAAGTTAGGGCTGATCGTGGATCGGATATCCGATCCAAAGTGCTAGTTCGGATCGGATATCCAAATTAGAATTCCTAACTTTAGATATCCAATATCCAAACCAAATGTATCGGATATCCAGTGTTCGGATATCCAAAATAATCGGATCGGATACGGATATCCATATTTTGGAATTTACATTAAAATTAAGTTTGAAACACGATCATATTCATCGTTTTACACGATGATTTTCTTTAGTATTCTTACTTTAATGTTCTCGACGTAAAATTTAAATACCACTTACATATTTCTCTTATAATTTAAACTTTTATAAGTTGTTTTCTGAAATAACATTGTATTTTCTCGAAATTATACTAGAATATTATAGTTTCGGATCGGATCGAATATCCAAATATTTTAGTTCTAATATCCATATCCAAACCAAAACCAAAGATTTCGGATCAAATATCCGATCCAAACTTAACTTTCGGACCGGGTATCCAAAAATTTGGATCGGATTCGGATCAGATATCGGGTCGGTTTAGATAATCGGATTTTTTGCTCATTCCTACTTCAAGTATATAGATCAAGGTTTAATAGCAAAGTAGGTTTGGTATTCGGCTTTACCCGAACTATCTCTATTTATCATTTAAATTTTGTCTGACTCATACATTTATCATTTATAATATATTTTATATGATATATCTTAAAGTTATTGTTATTTTCACTACTCCCGCATTAATACTATTAATTTCACTTGGTTGCTGTTACTAATACTTTCACTACACCTGGTTATGTTATTTTTACTTTTATTAATTGTATTAGAGTTATATTTGTATTTAAATACATATTAAATATTTGATTAGATTGACATTGTGTCCATTATTTTCACTACACCACAACTACTACTATTATACTAATATAAATTATATTGGCATCACATGATATCTTATTTTTTAATTAAGGAATGTCGTGTAATTTTTTTTCATAATATTCATATTTTCCAAATTATGATTATACTCTTAGATTTTAGTTGTATTTTTAAAACTATTACTTCCAAATACTATTATCAACTT
Source organism: Heliosperma pusillum (assembly GCA_022085475.1). NCBI lineage: Eukaryota > Viridiplantae > Streptophyta > Magnoliopsida > Caryophyllales > Caryophyllaceae > Heliosperma > Heliosperma pusillum. The sequence goes on from JAIUZE010006962.1 coordinate 19,649, forward strand.
TTATACATCTCAAACAATATAGTATAATGAAATTTTATAAAACTATGTCATTCCATTACCGGCCATTGGTTTCCGAATTATATATATAGTCGAAATCACATTTGGTTTGAAGTTACATAAATAATGGTTGAAGTTACACTCGTAATGACTGAAGTTACACTCATAAAAAGGCTAAAATCACATAACATGTCTTAAAGTTTCATAAATTCAAATTTATATAGTCGAAATCACATTTTAGTTTGAAGTTACAGAAATAGGGGCTGAAGTTACACTCATAAATCTCATAAACTCAAAAGTGCTCAAAAGTGATTAACTAAAGGCTTGAGAGAGAAATTAATTAATTAGTGCATAGCTAATTGATTAGTGTTAAGTGTGTTTTTGTCTCTACAATCTCATCTATTTATCTCTCTCATCCAATGCCCACGATGAGGAAAAGCTCATTTTTAATAAATGAGGTCACATATGCTCTTTCTTAACTAATTCCAGCTAACATGGACTAAATTGAATGCAGGAAAAACAACGTTGGCAAAAGAAGTTGCCCATCAACGAACAAGTGATTTGTTCGATAAAAGAGTGGTGGTAGAGGTTTCTGAAACTCCAAATATTAAAGGCATTCAAAATCAAATTGGTGCAGGAATTGGTTTGATATTGGAGGATGTGAATACTACAGCTCAAAGGGCCCAAAAACTTTACAATAGATTAAAATCAGAGAAAATTCTCATTATCCTTGACAATGTTTGGAAGAAACTTAAGTTAGATGAAATAGGAATTCCTCGCGAAAGAACTAAAGATTTTTGTTGCACACTCCTAATTACAACAAGAGAAGAACAAGTTTGTAAGCTTATGGATGTCCAAGAACGTAATACATTTAAGGTGGGCTTATTGAATGAAAGAGAAGCTTTAAACCTTTTTGAAAACCAAACAGAAAAGAAAGCCGACAATACAGAGTTTAAACCCGTTGTGGATAGATTATTGAGGAAGTGTGGTGGATTACCTCTTGCAATTGCCGCAACAGCGAGTGCATTAAGGGGCAAAGATCTATCAATGTGGTATCACTTTGCCGAGACATCAGAAAAGCCAATCTCGAGTCAAGTTAGTCATGAGTATCGTGAGACATACTCAATTCTCGAAACAAGTTACAAGCTTGTTGATATCAAAGAAAAAATGATACTTTTATATCTTGTTTGTCTATCTCCCCTCGATTCAGTTATAACGGTGGACGACTTGATGAGATATGGCATTGGGTTGGATTTATTTCAACATGTCAATGGACTTTCGGAAGCCATGGAGCAAGCAACTACTTGGGCTACCGAACTTATTTCATCATCATTGTTATTAAAAGGTGACTCTCATGGAGAAGTCAAGATTCATGATCTTGTTCGCGCATCTTCCATCTCATTTATTGATAAAGGTAATGTTACACTCTTGTTTCCGTATGTTCATTAAATTCTACAAATCAATAACATGATCACAAGAGTTCAATGAGATATTGAAACAAAAATATAGACAACTTTAGAGTTAGTTTATTTTTTAGAATACAAGTCGGACCAATCTAATACTATATACATAAATTTGAAGATGGACATCAATGAAAGAACAAAAATATATGAATGTTGATAGTGGTCGTCTTTGGTGGGTTATTGGAGTAATTTTTGTGTCTTCCAAAAATACAATGCTCCTTACACATAATGACCTAAACTTTTATAATATTTCATTTTATTTCTCCTCTTTTAAAATTTTTGGGTTATTGTTAATTTGTTACCATAACAAATATGAATGAAAAACAAAAGAGATTCATTTTCTTCTGATCTCTTTCATTTCCCCTTTTCCCCCTTCCTTATTGTCCTTTCCTTTCCCTCATTCGAATCAAAGTAGCCCTTTTACCTAGGGTGAGCAAAAACATATCAGATAACTGGTTCTGAAATCTCATTTTTGAGTATCCTTATCCGATACGGATTTTCCGTTTATACCGGATGTCGTATATCCGAAAACTGTATATAGGATATCCAGTTTTCATACTATAAATCTCTATTGCTTAATGCCATACTATGTTGCTACCATTTGGCAGGGGGAGACCGCAGAACCATAGTTGAAAGTATCCCTCGGTGGATGTGTAAGGAGACGTTTGAGAAGATGACAGCTATATCATTAATGTCTGGCCATGATTTTTCTCGGTTGAATGGTGTGAAAGCCCCTCTACTTGAAATCTTGTTATTGAAAGGCGACATGTCCTTAACGACTCTACCTTGTACTTTTTTTGAGGGAATGGAGAATTTGAAGGTTTTAAGTTTGTCAAATATGAACTTTAATATGGGGTTACCGGAGTCAATGGGACGATTGCATCATCTCAAAACATTGCATTTACACTACTGTATATTGAAGGATGTTAAATTGATTGGTAAGTTGGTGAACCTTCTTGTTCTGAGCTTGCGCGGATCAATTTTGGAGGAGTTAGCGGTTGAAATTGGGGAATTGTGCGACCTTCGGTTGCTTGATATAGAAAGTTGTAAAGGTATGAAAAGGATCCCAGCTTATATCTTATCCCGTTTATCTAATTTAGAAGGTCTTTACATGCTCAATGGTTTTGATGATTGGGGGGGTAACCATGCAACTGGAAGTGAGCTTGATACGTTGTCTCATTTGAATGTTCTTGAAATGGAGGTATCCAAAACTCAACAATTGTTAACCGTGAATAATGTCCAGCTGATCGAGCAATTAGGGAAGTTCAAAATACGTGTTCGCAGTTCTAACGGAAGTCATGAAGAATTACCTTCGTTCCGTTATGTCTTGGAGCTAATTGATATAGATCCAAGTTCAAATAACGGGTTACGAGCGTTGCTAAAAAAAACCGAGTGTTTGGTACTAAGTGATTGTGAAAGGCTCACCAAGAATCTCGTCCCTGAGTTAAACGAGGACGGTTTTAAGGACTTGAAGTATTTGAAAGTTCAAATGTGTTGTGTAGAATCTGTAATCAGCTCAAATGAAGAGAATGAGTCAATGGCCTTTGCAAATCTGGAGATTTTGGAAATACTAAATATGAAAAACTTAAAGATGATATGTGATGGGAAAGCTTCATTAGGAATATTCTCTAATCTCCAGCGCCTCAAGTTATATTATTTGCCCGATTTGGAAAGTGGGATGTCTTTGACATCCGTTTCGCATAACTTGAATGAGGTTTCTGTTGAGTTATGTCCATCATTGAAATGCGTTGCTTATAAGGATGCAAAAAACGAGACAGAAGTCGACATGTTTCCTCGTTTGAAATCACTTCACCTACGTTGGATCCAGAGTCTATCCAGCTTGCTGGGGCAATCAGGCAATGAGGTGTTTGCTCTCTTCAATGCAGAGGTAATTAGGTCACAATTATTTTATATGAGAATGGATTTTTTTTAATCTGGAAAAGATTATTAAGACTACTTCATTAAAAATCCTTAACAATCAATTTATCTTTTGATTTCTCATTAAATAATCTTGAGAATCTTTTCTCACATGGGCTCGTAAGACACGTGTTAGAAAAGACGGAAAAACAAATATCCTCCGTATGTATAAAATAAGGAATTAGTGAGTAAACATATTATTGAAGAAAAACGAGGTGATTTGTACATGAAAAAAAAATGTTTTTTCCCTGCAAAAACCACAAATCAAAATTAGATTTGGGTGAATCAAACGTTGGATTTGTAAATATAAGAGACAACATAAATTATTATTATTATTGTTAGGGTTTTTTTGTCAAACACAACCTTTAAAAAACTTTTTCTTCCAAACACCTCCTTTAAAAAAACTATTTATCAAACACAACCTTTAAAAACCATTTTATGTCCAAACATGACAATTTGGCCGGACTTTGACCAACTAAAATGATTTCCGGTGATGAGTCAGCATTACTTGGGTTCTCACGTGTGAAGTATTTATCCCTTCATTTCCCTATCTCTTCCTTTTCACTTTCACTCTTCCTTTTCACCCCACTCTTCATTTTCACCCTTTCACATCTTTCTTTTCAATCTATTTAATTCTTATCTTTTTTCATAATCCTTATTAATTAATCAACTTAATCCATATCATTATCTTGTATGTTTATCGAAAGAAACCTGATTGGGTCTTCTAATTAATCAACTTAATTCATATTAATTAATTAACTTAATCCTTAGAAGCTTCAATCTATAGTCATTTCCTCAATTTTAGCCTCACAACAACACTTTTTTGTCTTCTAATCGCTCCAATCTCATTTTTTGTTCCGCAATTTCCGACTTCAAACCCTCAACTTCATTCATGGGATTGTCAACCCACTTGAAATAGTTGCAAACACGCATTCCGATTTCCGGGTGATAAAACTTACATGTTAGAAACCTTCTACCTGGATTTCTTTCCGTCATAGAAGTTTTCAAAGAGGCGGGAATTCCACAACGACATTTGAGGGGCGGAGTTGTTGACGAAGAAAGTGAGCTGCTGCTAGATATTATTAATGAAGAACAATTTTAAAGGGGTTGATCAGATGAAGGTAGGGAGAGAAAGAGTGTTTATTGGGTAATAAATAGAAGGAAAATGGGGTTGATAGATAAATGGAGGGAAATTGAAAAAGAGAGGGAAGTGAAATGGAGGGAAAACAAACAAAACAGAATATTAAATATACTTCACACGTGCCATACATCTTAATCACCGGAAATCATTTAAGTTGGTTAAAGTCCGGCCAAGTTGTCGTGTTTGGAAATAAAATGGTTTTTAAAGGTTGTGTTTCATAAATAGTTTTTTCGAAGGTGGTGTTTGGAAGAAAAAGATTTTTAAATGTTGTGTTTGACAAAAAACCCTTATTATTATTAATATTAAAACCGTGACTTTTATTAAAATCAACAAAAAATTTACAAAAAATTAGTGGGCAGCCAGGCACCCACTCCCTTAGCAATAGAAAAGTTAAGTCTATTATAATTATTATTATAATTATTATGAAGGATGCGCGGAGCTTACATTAATAAAAGTTTACAAGAAATTTGTAGGAAGCCGAGAGACAATCTAGGCCCCTACCCCTTAGCAACATATAGACGTCAAAAAATACGGTCGAAGTGTCGTCTAGGAGACCGTAATAAAACAAATAGGGTGAAAATATGTGTGTGGAGGGAGTACTATTATAATAATTTACTAACAGTAAAGAAATAGTTATTTTACAAAAAAAAAAATAGTATACTACTTGGTATTTTATTTTCTTAAAAATTATATTTATTATAGTTTTATAAGTTAATTGTTATAAAAAATTTATAAAAATGACATTAATGTGAACCCGTGCATCGCACGGGCATAAAATCTAGTTAGTGGTAAATAAAGGTTTTTTTTTTGGGCAACATTAAAGAACGAGGATTTATTGGTTAATAGCCCATGGGTTTTTTTTGCAACGATAAAGAATGAGGATTTATTGGTTAATATCCCATTTGGCTAACCCATGGGTTATCTTCTTAAGTCTCCTCGGAATAAATTAAAATTTAAGCAGTGAAATGAGAGGCTGTAGTTTCTAATGTCTTCAAGAATTTCATGCACTTCATGATAATCTTCCTCTAATCTGCAAAGCTGATAGAGAAGTTGCAAGCAATCGGTTAAGACGTGTAAGTGATAATGACGTTCCTTTAGTGCCCATGAAAGGATGTCCCTGATCCCAGTAGCTTTAGCTTGTAGCGCTCCCTCAGACCATAATTTTCTGCCGTCTCTGTGAATAATAAAAGGTTGAATCCAACAAATAGGCCTAAAAATGCAATATTCTTTGAGATCTTTCAAAATCAGTATTTAGGACTCAAACTGTAGTTTCATCGCTACCATATCATTAACTGGTATTCGGTACTCAGTTTGTAACAAACCGAGAAGATTCACAAGGATTTTATTACTCAACTAATTTGATTGCTTAACAATAAAAGTACAACAAATGTATATTTATCACCAACAATGATTTTTTCTTGTTAAATTTATGAGATCATGATGTTAGATCTAACATGTGACCTTTTAATATGTGCCACAGAGCAAGTATCCATCTCTTGAGAATTTGAACTTGTCATATAATTATACAATTCAGACACTCTGGATTTCGGCATGTTACGTTCCCGGCTTTCAGAATTTGAAGTCTTTACATATTCAAGAGTGTACGGAATTGCGGAGCTTAGGGTCTCCGTCTATATTCGCTGCACTTGTCCAACTTGAACAACTCAAGATAATTAGGTGTGACAAATTACAAGAAGTCATAAGCAGAGAGACAGAAGGGGGCGAAGTTCTTGAAAAAGCTATCAATTTTCGAAAATTAAAACATCTTTCGGTGGAAGATTCAATGGAAATTGAAAGGTTCTATAGAGGAAGTTATGATCTTAAGTTCCCTAATTTGCAATCACTACGTTTGTCAAGTATCGGTAATTTCACTAATTTTGACGGATCATCAGAAAACTCAACAACCTTATTCTCTGATAAGGTAGTATTCTCATTAGTGATTAATGAATGAGAAAATATATATTGTTAGTCTACTCCCTCTGAGAAAATATATCTGGTTGACTACAATATTACTGTGCAGCTTGAATTTCCATGCCTAGAGGAACTGGACGTACAAGAAGTGTCAAACAATGTTTTGAGGCTATGGAATTGGTCTTCATCACTTATGCAAGGCGAAAGAGAAAACGGTAGCATCTCATTAAACCCTGTTCCAAACTTGCAAATATTAAGACTTGGTAAGGTCGATGGGTTTGTAACAATTCCTCACTCCGTGTCTCACAAACTGTCCCATTTGGAAGTCAATGACTTCGATAATATCAAATTCTTATTCTCAGTTTCGACGGGAAATGTGGAGATCTTTTGCACATATTCTCAACTTCCATACCTAAAAAACCTTTCTGTTAGTAGATGTAAGTCATTGGAACAATTGTTTGACGGTGAAGACGATGATGTTGTTGTATCGTTTTGTGAACGTCTAATAGAAATAACGTTGCGAAGTATGCCAAAACTGGAGATTTTGCCCTTGCATTTACTTAAAAATATTCGCACCCTTTCTATTAAGAAATTAAGTTGGAAATATGTATTTTCAGCCGATCTATTTACTAAGGGTAAAGAACAACTGCAGCTACTCGAAAGTCTTGAGATTGAATATTGTACAAACATGAAAGTAATAATCAAGGATGAGGTAGTTGGTGAGGGAGAAGAAAGCGTTTATAGTTTCCCACGCCTTAAGATCCTAAAGTTAAATTCATTGTCTATCACCAAGTTTGCATCCAAACCAAACACGCGAATACAATTTCCATCACTTGAAAGTATTGAAATGCAGTATTGTGATAACATCGAATCATTTTGGTCAGGATCCTTTATTGCTCCAAAATTAAAAGGAGTGAAGGTAAGAGGGTGTTATTATTTTCAGTGTTTTTTCTCTGAAAAAAGGAATGAAGTTCGGGAACTGTCACTATTAGAGAGGGTGGAGATTGGTTTTTGTCCAAGCTTTCTGTCATTTTCCTCCGAGCTTTTAGTTGCTCCCAAATTGGATCACGTGACCCTAGACGGTTGCAGAAAAATGAAGTGGTTTATACGCGGAGATTCAAATAATAATGATATTGTGGAATTGCCGTCCTTGGAGATTGTTTGTATAAGAGCCTGCCATGGTATGAAAACCTTCTCATCAGGAGGAACGAATGCTCCGAAATTATGTGAATTGGAAATCGACGACAAGGACTATTCTAAGCGTGCAAATAAGGAGCTGCAATTTATGTTGGCAAACCTGCCCAATTACTACATAAGGTATGGGAGTATTATTACTTGTTAAAAATCAAATTCCAGATATTATTATGTTTTTTTTTCTATTTAGCCTATGTTTATCTCTTCTATTTTTAAGATTCAATTCCAAACTAATATTTTTACACTTCATCTCTAGATATAAAAAGTAGAACTCACTTTTTGTGTAACATTTGCGTCAAGTTGAGTCGTGGGTTTCAAAGACGACTCAACAAAAATTCTTCTAAGGCGCATGCAACTTGGATCGAGCGTATGTGGTCATCAGATGGAATATAGTCTTCGACTTGTAGCATGTTTTTGGTAGGAGAGACTTTTGTCAAATAGAGGTCTAAGTTGATGATTGAAGCATAAAGATGTTGTACATTGTTATTGACCCTCTTACATTAAAATGTCTAATCCATCCAATAATTAAAAGTCAATAGATTGTTTTAAACTTAATACACTAGTTAATTAAATTGATTGTTATGAGAAGTCTACAAATTTGGTTTTCCAATAAGTACGACATTTAACTCTCATGTTAATGAGCATGTTCATTTGTCTCATGCCTCAAACAGAGACGAAGGCGAAGGCGAAGACGAAGACGAAGGCGAAGGCGAAGGCGAAGACGAAGACGAAGACGAAGACGAAGACGAAGGCGAAGGCGAAGACGAAGACGAAGACGAAGACGAAGACGAGGAAGAAGAAGAAGAAGAAGAAGAAGAAGAAGAAGAAGAAGAAGAAGAAGAAGAAGAAGAAGAAGAAGAAGAAGAGGAAGAAGAAGGAAAAGAAGCTACAGACTGATGGATCCTGAGACGAACAAAACACTGTTGGAGATGAAGAGCTGGAGCAGCAGCGCACTAAAAAAAAGACAATGCCAAATTGCAAGAAGAAAAACAAAGCATGGAGCTATGGAAGGAGATGAAGAACTGGAGAAGCTACGCACTGAAGTTAATGACAAATCCCCAAGAAAAACAAAGCATGGAATGACTGAAGGAGATTCATCGTCGAAAGGGTAAAGAAAGCAAGGAAAATAGGAAGAAGATTGTGACAACAGTGAATAATTAAATTCAGGAAGAATAGATTCATAATATTCAAGGAAGAATATTGTTCTACGTAATTACTAGCACCTTTTAATAAGTATAGCTTGCTCTTTTCTGTTCAATTATGCTATCAAAATTCTGCCATTTTATCAATACCTTAAGGCAAAATACCATGTTTACGGTTCCAATTGGTAGTACTGGTCAGTTTCAACAATGCTTCAACTACATCACCGTTTGGCAGAAAATACTCGTATTTCTTATAAAGTGTGAAGTATGCTTGTCGTTGGAGAAAAGAGTATTATAGTTTGGGAACTGCATTCGATCAAATCACGAGTGCATCCAATTCAAAAATCTTACTCATGAGTAGTATTATAATTATTTTAAGCTAACAAGGTTGATATATAGTAGATTACTAATTGTGCTTCAGGAACTGGAACAAATGGAAGCAATGGCGGGAAAGAAGAGGGCACCAGCAAAACCATTCTGTAGCTTACGATGTGCCTAACAACAGTGAAGAAACCGAATTTCTAGAAGACGAGGATGTGGGAGACGTTCCGGATGGTCAGTCGTTATGTGTGATCTATCTTATGAGGAGGCGACGAGCTACATCTGTACTGTGTGGGCACTTGGTTTGTTGCCAACGATGTGCGTTTTCGGTTGAACGAGATTGGGCACCAAATTGCCCAGTTTGTAGGCAGGCAGGCAGGCAATTACCAATTCTGTCAGATCTATGATTTCTTAGGTATAATCTCCCAATATATAAAAGCTGAGTACTCCCCTTTTTTTAGCAAGTGGAACCCGCGCATTTTACATAACAATTAATCACTCTCTCTCCTACGGAGTATATATAATACAAGTATGATATGATTAGATTATACTCCGTATAATATGATGACCTATTATATTATATAATTTTTCTACACTACAATCTATCAATACAATACAAATTTACAATAAATTCGTGATCAAACAAATTAGGAACAAAAAATTTTCTAAAATTAAATTTGATGTGATAAATAACAATTTCAAACACATTAAATAAAATTAATAATTCAAAAATTCCTTCAAAATATAAATTAATAATCGATTAGGTGAGAAGTAGTTTTTTGAAGTGAGAAGATAAAAAGAAAATGAAGGACATACATATTGATTATTTAGTTAATACATTCATGATCATTATAAAATTTACCAAATTTTCTGAATATGATGCGACGTTGACTATATAACTAGGGTCATAATTTCTTAAATAATACAGTAGCATTCAAATAACATATCCATTGTTTGGTAAAAGACATTATAAATATTAAACAATATTCATGTTTCACTATAAGATAATACGAAAGTATTTTAATCAAAGTCAAACAAATAATTGAGACGAAGATAAAAATGTATTACTTCATTTTACCCCGTTAATAAATTTAGATTTTAGGGTATACCTTATTTTTAAACTTTATTAATAGCAATTATGAAAATACATCACGTGCATTTTTGCACGGGCATAAAACTAGTAACGTGTATTTCATAGTGTTGGAGTAGGTGTCCTCTACAAATAGTGCGCCACATAATAAATCTTATTAAGGAATATAATTGAGATATTTATTGACTATATATATGATTAGTCAGTTGATTAACGTAAATCAATAACGGTTGGCTGACTAGAGTTTGACGTTATTGTCGTATGACGGCG
>JAIUZE010006963.1:0-29380 GCA_022085475.1 Heliosperma pusillum
AAAGTGGGAGATTATTGGAGTAAATGTCTCAACGATAGTGCGATCACAAAATATAAATCTCGATAATAACAATACAAAGGGATGATGAATATTATAGTCAACTAGTCAACATAAATCGGTAACGATTGGCTCAATTGAGTTTGACGTTACTGTCGTATGACGGTGGTGATCAGTTGATCCCTTGAGGTCACACCTAAAGGACAATCCCCTAATCATATACATTAATTAATTGTATAGCGATACAGATTAATTAATCCCTTAAACTGAACCAAGTTAAAATTGTAAGTGAGAAATATATCTTACTGTAATATGATTAAATAAGTTTCATTTTAGTAATTAATTGTTATATTACTAAGAATGCATTATGTTTATGAAATATTTGAGATAAGCATTATTGGTTGATTATAATAACAAATTGTTGTAGATTATATTAACCAAATATGAGATGAACCATTTTATTTACATGTAATTATAAAATGTGACTTAAAATGTTAAGTCTAATTTATTTGTTATGAAATTGCATTTAAATTAGTTAAATGTACATTTATAAGCTTAATTACATGTTACATGTCACATGTCACATGTGTGACAAATGACAAATTACAAAGATAAAATGGACACCCATTTTATGTTGTAAAACCGGTTTTAAGGCTTTAAAAGAGGGATTTGGTTTCTAATTATTAATCTAATATAGATTAGACAAAATGATTAAGCACCTAATTCTAGCCCTAAGCCTAGTACTTTGAGAAGACAAATGTGAGGCATGCTCACCCTCCCCCATGCCTTGATGGTCAGTCATGCCTTACAAAATAAGGAGATTTTTCTCCTTATTTGTATTCATTCATCTCATAAGTTTTAAATATATGCTTATCTCTCTTAATATCATACTCTCACACTAGAAACAACTTGAGAAGTTTTTCCTAAAACTTGAGTTCATAAAATTTCTAATAAAATTACTAAGGGTAGTAATAAGAGTTATTAGACATTTATAATTAAGGGCTACTATTATATTACTTATAGTAGTAATATTGTAGAGCTTTGGGTATTGTCTTGGTGCAACGAAAGGAGTGTCAAATATTACAAACCAAAGTATATAAAAATACTACAAAGAGACGAAGTCTCTCAAAATGTTATCAAAGTCAAGTGATTAGCAAACTAGCTAAATAACGTCTAGAGGTGAATCTTCCAGGCTAACTCCCGCTAGCTCACACCCGAACCCAAAATAGCACAAGCAAAAAGCCATCCAATCAAGCAACCTGTTCATCCATGAAAAACATGAACGCCACAGTCAGTGGGGAGTAACTCCGGGTTCTCCCAGCCATATCACATTAAACGTACATAAAAGGAAATACGAAAATAGAAGCATGCATATATAGATATACATGTGAAATACGATAAGAATAAATAGGCAATTCAATGTATAAAGATATCGATACATGGAGTGCAAAACCGTAACCATCATGCTATAGATAGACACGGGGAAGACACTCTTAGGCAACCAAATACACTCACTAGGGCTTGCATCTCACCGTTAGCGGTATAAGTTTGATAAGATTGAGACTCGACAAACAAACCATGCCAAGTCATCCAAAGATCATGAATAATCAATCATATAATCATCCAACCAAACGTGCAATACATTGACGACATCTCTCACGGTAAATGAAACGCACTAGCACCGTGTACATGGCAAGTATGATTAAAAGGCATCCACGGGATAACATTTCCCTAAACGCATACACGATGCTACATTTCGTATATGTAGACTAATTTCCTCCCGCTAGGACGACGATATAAATACCCGGTCCTAGTCTAAACCTGGCCAGACTCTCGGAATAAACCATTTTCCGATTTGACAAGCGACTCAATGTGGGACAAATGAAAAACCATCACAAAACATGAGAATAGGGAATTATATAAATGTAACTATGATAAAAATGAATCAATACATGATACATAAGCATTAGAACAAGTTTATGAAGCATAATAAATAAGAAACATAGATACCCTCTCCAAAACAACGTGTTTGGAAACCAACTAAAACAAGGGTCCACTTAAAACGGTCATAACTCAAGTTCTAGACATCCAAATTCAAAAATCTAAGTGGAGGTGATAGCTTATCCTCTTACGGTTCCAACGGTAGGTCACAAGCCCAAAACAAGCAAGTAACGAAGGAGATATGATCATTTTACGAAAAGGGGTCAGTGCAGGAAAACTGCGGTCGACTTTGGGAAAATGGCAGCAAGAAACGCTGCCAGCGCCAGGGAACGCTGCCAGTGTCCTTGTCTGGCAGGCACAAATCACACGAATTTCACAATTTCACTAAGGCATAACACAAATATCATCTATCATCAAAAATCATCAATTCTCATATCAATTATCAACTAACAACAACCATCATCAACAACACAAATCCTACGATTACTAATCATATTCTAAATACGATTTCTAACATAGAAAACACATAAAAACACGTAAATGATATCGAGTAACCCTTCACCGTTACCTTTTCGCGTCTTCAATCCTCGTCAATGTCCTCTTCTATCAAGAAGTAGTCTTTGTCGGGGTCTTGGATGTGACACCCTCAAATTTGCGGAAAGAAAAAAAATAACTTAAACTAGATAAAAGATAATAATACCTAACGAAGGTGTCATAAATAAAAAGGGTCATTACAAAACGGAAATAATATCATACAAAAGAAATATACAAGACGGGAGACATATCTCCCGTATAAATACGGAAATAAAAGAGTGTATAATAATATACAATCTAAGAACCGAATATAGGTCCAAGGTAATACTTCGCTCGCTAGCTCGTCAATGTACCCAATGTATGCATTCACCACCTGTTCGACCGCATTAAATATAAACACGTAAGCCACAGTCAGTGGGGAGTAACTCCGAGTTCTCCCAGCCACGAAATGTCGAGTTTAATGAAACATGAATAACATAAAAGCAATGTATATGGAAAATACAAAACTTAAACATATATGATATGCTTTTCATGTTATGAAACAGATAACTAACAAATAACCTAGCATGTGAAAGCTATCATGTGAAACCGATAATAAACTATGACTCGAGGTAGGGAAGCTGGGATGCTAGCTCAGAGGTTCCTCTCAGAAACATGGCCATGATACACTCAAACCCTAATCAACACGTAATCATGTGAATCAGTTAACAATCGTTAATCCAAACTCTATCAATCCTAGCCGGCTTGCATCTCACCTTCTAGAACTCATAGAATCATACAAACATGAAAGACCAATACGTCTACAAACAGGCATAAGTTCTTAGCACAGTCAATAGAAGACTTCTGTAACTCGAGGCTCTACCACAAGGTAGGAAAACATCCTAGTCCTAGACTGATCAGACCTAGCGACAACAGCTATTCCATTCCCCGTCTCATGACATAACCGTACACGAGAAACTCTACTAGGCGACCCCCTAAGCAGAGATGGCTATACTTAAGTCTGGCTCTCCCTTCCCAAAGCTAACTCTTAGGATGCCATGCCCGACTTGGTATAATTAAGCCCCGCCAAGGCCGTGACACAAAAGCTATTAACCATGAACTATATACTCGTTAAAGACAGTACGGGCCTATCAATGTCATGGGCCAAGATACTCATTTAGAATTAGAATGGTCAAGACGCCATATACTCATAATTCTCTATGGGTACTTAGTCAACACGACACCAACCATATAATAAAACAGTCACGGGAAAAACATCCTATCATGTGACTAATTGCATATCAATAATAATCAAATATCATATCGCCTCATATCTACTAAGGCTAATTCAATAATTAAATACAACTTTACTTGAAGACAAATCCCCGACCCGAGTCCCGCGACTGGTCATCAGTCAAAACGGGGCTGACTAGATCTTAGTTTGACCAAACCCGTTTGGTCAAACCGGCTAGAAACAGAGTCTTTACCACATAGACTTAGACATAAAAGTCAACATATTCATTACATGTTATTTTATTAAAACTTCTAACATGCGAATTAATATATCATACCCAAACCCGTTTGACTAAAAGGATATTAAATTAAACTACGATCTCGTCTTATAATTTCCAACATGTGAGAAATAATAATTTAAATGAAAAACCTTTTAATTAAATATTTTACTTATTAATATTTCTCGCTTGCTAATTATTACAAAACGCGATAAAATAACAATAACTCAAAAACCGTCAGAAGTCCCACAAGGGAACCCACGGGCTGATTTGGGCCAACATGACACGGGCCTGGACTGGGCCCCACGGCTGGTTTGGGCCTGTTTTGGGCTGTTTTAACGACTTTACTAAAACCGTTTCCTAATATTTCCCGCATGCTTTAACATAATTAAAACCCGTCAAAACAACAACAAAATAATCAAACATCGACACAAACACCAAGGACCAACACCGGACCAAATCCAGACCGGGCTGGACCGGCCTGAACCGGTCTGACCAGGCCTGAACCGGCCGGTCTGGTTCGGGTTCCAGCCCCCCTTTCCGGCCACCCTACACGGTCCAAACAACCACCACTCCAATTAAATTCTAACATGTTTTTAATTAACAAACACCCATTTTAACAACCAATTTAACCATCAATCATACAAGAATCATTATTATGAAAATCATCCAAATTCATCAAGAACAACCAACATGTTATAAATTCATAAAACACAATAATAACTACTACTTAACATGTTACTAACTAAAAATCCTTAAATCATAATAACATGAACCAAAACAAAAGATGAACCAAAAATAAAAGAAACAAAAGCTATGTAACATATATTCGTCGAGTAACTCGGAATCGTTACCTTAGCTAGCAAAATCAAGTAGCACCAAAATAAGAAGTAAAGAAAAACCCGTCTACTAATCTTCACCCAAAATATACGAGTCCCAAACTCGTCTTCAAAATCTTCCCCTATAAGAAATGACAAGAATAATATTGTTAGAATTAAAACTTGATTTTCCATAATTAAAGTGTTGAAAACGATTTTGTCGGAATTGAAAATAAACCGCACTTGAAGATGGAGAGCGAAGAGGAGATTCTAGAAATATAAGTTAGGACGGATTTGAAAAAGAAATGAAGGTTTTATGACGATTTTGCTCAAGAACGACGAAGAACGATGAAGAACGACGAAGAACGATGAAGAACGATTAAAGAAAGTGTTAATTAGATCTTAATTTGATTTATTGTAAAATGAAAAGTTGTTAGTGAGTAAAGTGGAGAATGGGCCGTGTACATATAGAAGGATTATGGAGTCGGGTTTTGAAATTGTTGTTACGGAATTGACTCGGGTTTAATAATTATAATAAGGTAATTAATTAGATATTAAGTTAATTAAATCAAATATCTAGATATTATGTTATTGTAATCAAAAGAAAGAAAAATATCAAGCTCTATTAGAGGGCAAAGAGCCGTGTGGCTTGGTGAGAAATCGGGTCTGTTTTGTAAACGATTTGCGTAATTTAAGTTAACGGATCGATAAAGTTATAAATATCTTAGATATTATTATTAGTTTAATCATATGAAAGAAAATATCCTAAGTGAGTGGAAAAAGGTGACATGGGCGTGTGACTCATGCCAAAGTCGAGTTTCGGGTTTGTTTCGGGATTTACGATGAGTCGGGAATAGTTAAATGATGCTCGGGTTTAAACCGTAAAACCTTATTATAAATTCCGAATAAATTCAAAAATAATTTTATTAAATTATCATAAATTCTAATAAATCTAAATAAAAATAAATTAAAAATATTATTTTTTTTAAATAAAATTTCGGTCTTCAAAATTACAAGGCGAGTCGGGAAAGTCAACGAAAGTCAAAGTCGACTTAAAGTCAAGAAAAGTCAAAGATGACTAAAAAGTCAAGAAAAGTTTATGACGACTTAAAAGTTAAGAAAAGTCAATGACGACTTTAAAAAGTCAAGAAAAAGTCAAAGACGACTTAAAGTCAAGAAAAGTCAAAGATGACTAAAAACGGGATTTTCATGAAATCTCTCAGAAATTCCAAATACGAACTCGGAATTTCAAAATACGACTCGAAACAATAAATTCTATTTTAAAAACTTAACTTTGCTGAAAAGTGTCAGTAAATATTTTTACTAGAAAAATTGGGTACTTTTCGGGTTGTTACAGATGAATGCTAGCCAAGATCATGTCAGAAGGAGGGTCCATGATAGCCAGGACACGAGCCAAGCAAGCCAAAAACAAGGCCACCAACACCCCACCATAAAATCACAAAAACAGCCTACACCAGTCACTTGGGGAAGGCATAACTACCACCACACTCTGAACCACCAGCTACCACCAAACCCAGCTAAAACCTTACCCACCTAGGTCCAAAAAAGTCCTAGGGAACCGGTTCCAAATTGTTGGAGCAAGTGTCCTCCACAATAGTGCATTTATATTATAAATCTCATTTTGGAATATTAGTGGGATGACTAGTATTTTGATACTCCACGTCAGTTGATTAACGTAAATCGATAACGGTCAGCTGACTAGAGTTAGACGTTATTGTCGTATGACGGCGGTAATCAACTGACCCCTTTCGGTCACACCTATAGGATGAGACCCAAACAGAAATCTAATTATTTGTATACGATACATATTAATTAGTACTTTATATATATATTTGATATATGTTTAGTTACGAGAGTTATTATTGGAAATTGAGTTACGAACTCATTCCGGATAAGTTTATTAGTCAATTATACGATAATTGACTGAATAAATTTTACGTCTTATTTTAATACGATTAAATAAGATTTAATTTAATGATTAATAGTTAACTCATTAAATTAGTTGAGGTTATGCATATACTTTGAGGTAGAGGTGATTAGTTAATTATATTTACAAGGAGTTGTAAAATAATCTAACTAGACATTGTGGGACCCATTATATATTGATATAATGATATAATATCACTTAAAAGTTAAGTGTATATTATTTATTAATTTGAGTCATATAATTGTTATACAAATTAACCCTTAATTATACAAGATAATTAAACATATGATTATAAGTATTTGTGGGACAAATATCAAAAATCAAAATGGACCATATGTCACTAGTGGAGGCCGGATTATTGTAGTGTACAACATGATGATTGTTGTTGCTTGTTTTACACTACAACATGTGATCATGTCATGTTTATGACACATGATCTTAGTCTTATTCACTACTACACTCAAAGTAATTGCATGGGATTATTTTAAGCAAAATAAGAGGCCACATAGGGCTCTCTTGGCCGGACCATAGTGTCCTTATAAGGACAACTTTGTTGTTCATTTTGCTGGCTTGTTCATTCTTGTTTTGAATGCTTATCTCACTAAAATCCTCATCTCTCTAAAAACCTCTCAAATACTAATATTTTCCTATTACTAGAGTAGTAATAAAATCTAATATTAGTTCATCTTTTCACTTGTGTTTTCTAGTCAAAAACTAAGTGATAAGTTTGGGTTCTCTCTTGGGTGCATCTAAAAGGAGGTCTTCTAGTTTGAAGATTACAAGGAGGATCATCTATTTCTTTCTAGCACAAGAACAACAAGAAAGGTGTTTCTTGTTGTGCCCATATAAACCGAAATTTCCCAATGTAAGGAAATTTCTTCTTACTTTTTATTATGCATTTTAATTTGCATGCATGCTACATAGATCTTTATTAAACACTAAATTAACAAGTAATTTAGTAACTAATTAGAGGAGTCTAATTAGGGTCTATGAACTTTCATGTGGTATCAGAGCTAGCTTGTAGCATGCATGTTGATTTTAAGCATTAAAATCGGGTTATACGATAACTTGAGTAAAAATCGAAAATTTATGTTAAAAATGGTTTTCACGAAATTTTCTGATTTGCATGCATACCTACTGACCTCAAAATGTTTGTGGTCAAATTTGGTGAATTTACGAATTATTTTGCTATTTATTATGATTTATGGCCTTTAAAACCGAGTTAACATGCGGTTTTATGTTAAAAGTTAACTAAAAATAGTTGCATGTTGAATCTGGCCTCAAATTTTTAATATGTTCTCACATGCATGTTGTACATATTGTATGTAAATTTTCGTGACATTTCGTCATGTATTGCATGGTTATTGATTTTTATTGGATAAAAATCATTTAAAGGAGTTATTTTGTTCTTAAAATTGAAACGTGACTTTCTGGAGTTGATAATGTTTTTTACATTTTATAATATTATTTATATCATCCTGGTAAAATTTGATAATTTGTTTCATCATTTTACTTTTTGAGTTGGTTTTTATTTGATAAAAACCGATTCTTATAATGCTATTTGTTCATAAAATCATTTCAAATTTTTTGGGCAAATGTTTTTGTTCTTGAGGTTCCTGGAAGTGTTCCAGAATGTACAAATATTTTTGTTTCAATTTTAATGATTTTTAATTTTATTTTGGGTTTAATTCATAAAAGTTATGAATAAACCTCTTTAAATAGCAAATGCGATCAATTTAAACTAATTAAATACAAGTGAAATTAGTGGGGACTAATTTTGAGTTCTAAATCAGTTTAGATAATTAGTTTGAGCTTAAATACGATTTAAGTGTTGATTATTGATTTTTAGTAGATAAAATCGATAAAATTCGTAAAAACCGAGCTAGAATGAACATGACAAGTGTTGAGGGTGATTTTGGCATGATTTTACAGCATTTTTATTTATGTTGTTGAATGAATGAATGTCATTTATTTATTTTATTGCAAGTTGTACCTAGTATGGCCTAGATTATTTTTAATCGGTATTACCCGTAATGTAAGGGAATACCGATTTGGTTGTAATTTATTGCGATTTCGTATCGCCGTTTTGTAATAATTAATAATTTCATTTTATAGATCAAATGTATAATAGGAATTTGCTATGTATTCATTTGTATTTTTGTAATTATTTATTGTGAAGACGGTGATTCCCAAAGTCGGTGTTCCAAAAGACGGTGCCATATTGGAAGGCGTTCCAAGAAGAGGCAAGGGACCAAGGAGTTGGTTTCCGATTTGTAATCATCTAGTTAATTAGATTAGCTAGGTGGCCATACTAGGATTTAATTTGATTGCTTGCTTTATTTTTCCGCACATGCCAAAATCACCAACATGCGTTTTATTTATCGATTGTCAATTCAACGTTATTCAAAATTCACCGACTTAGTTCACTTATAGGGAATTAATAACTAAAATTGGCAAGACCTCTCACATAACTTAAAAAGGAATTGAGATTTAGCCTTACCAATTGAAGCACCTATGAATCCCGTGTTCATTAGGACAACCACAACGTGGACCTTTTTACCTCGGGTAAGTAGGGTGATACGATCACACGCCTAAATTGGGTTGGACTCAACAAGATAAGCGTTATCTTGGGACTAGGAGATGGGTTTAGTTGAAATCCGTCGACCGAGAGTTCTAGGAGTAGAATTAGTCAAAAGTTGACTTACCGTCTTTTACATAAAAGTTGCATAACATGTTCTTTTGTCTAAAATGCGGGTCTCGGAATCGCTTATATAATTTCGTGAGGGGTCATTATATGAGTGACTTGTTTAAATTGGTTATACAAGTAAAATTGATTAAAACAATGAATGTTAATATTTCCTAATTTTGTTGTAGTTATTCATAATTCGCAATGGCAAACAATAACAACACCGTTCAACTAGGAAAAGACTCATGGCTAAGGTCCGTTATGGACAAATGCATCTTAAAAGACGATGGAACTAATTTCGTCGAGTGGGAGCAAACGATCAAGAGCGCGGCGTTATCGGATAACGTTTTGCGCTACTTGACCGAGGCACCTCCAAATGAACCCGGCCCAAGAGCCACTAATGCGGCCAAAGCCGCCTATGAGGAATACCTTAAGGTAGCAAATGACGTCAAGATGGTCTTGATTTGGTCGATGTCCTCAACCCTTAAGCAACAATACATCACTCTTGGAGCATATGAGATATTCTCTAGGGTGACATTGGCTTTTTCTCAATCACCCAAGATTCGCCAATACAATGCTATGACTAGGCTTTTTGAAGCCAAGCTAGAGAAGGGCCAAAAGGTTGGCCCACATGTGCTTAAGATGGTGGAACATGTTGACACTCTAGATCGTCTAGGGGTCAAAATTCCTAAGAAGCTAGCGGTTGGCCGCATCCTTCACTCACTTCCTCCCAAGTTTGCCCAAGCTAGGGCAAACTATAACATGCATGGCATGGATAAGAGCTTTCACGAGCTCCATGCTCTCCTTACCCAAGTCGAACGGGATATGGAAGCAAGTGGGAGTGAGCAAAGGGATGTTCTTTCAATGAGATTGAAGAACTTAAAGCTAGGGGTTCAAAAGGGGAAGGGAAAAGCCAAGGCCCAATTTAAGAAGCAAGGAAAGGGAAAGGGCAAAGCTATAATGTATAGTAATGCCAAGGCTAAGGGTAAGAAGCACGCCGAAGCCGAATGCTTTTATTGTAAAGGCAAGGGACATTGGAAACGCAATTGTCCCAAGTATTTGAAGGATAAGAAGGACGGATGTGTGACACCGTCAGGTATAATCCTTTCTTCTCTCTATATGATAGATATTAACTATGCTTGCACTTCCACTTGGGTATTTGATACTGGATGTGGTTCTCACCTTTGTAATCACTTGCAGGGGTTGAAGGACGTGCGAGCACTAGCCAAGGGTGATGTGGACCTACGAATGGGGAATGGAGCAAGAGTTGCCGCCGTCTCCGTAGGAACTTATGTACTAACCTTAGCTAGTGGTCTTGAGTTGTATTTAAATAATTGTTATTTTGTACCCTCCTTGACTAAGAACATTATCTCCATTTCCGTACTTGATGCGGAGGGTTTCTCTTTTGTAATCAAGAACAATAGTTGTTCGTTTTCTTTTAATGATGTGTTTTATGGTAAAGCCATCTCTATTGGAGGCATTTATGTTCTTGATAATGTTAATGAAATATATCATATCGAAAGCAAGAAGCTCAAATTAGGTGAACCTAATCAATCATACCTTTGGCATTGTCGTTTAGGTCATATAAACGAACGACGCATAAAGAGACTTGTTTCAACGAAACTTCTCAAACCATTTGATTATGAATCTTATGGTGAATGCGAATCTTGTCTTTTGGGCAAGATGACTCGTGCTCCTTTTACGGGAAAAGGGACACGAGCAAGTGAAGTATTAGGCCTTATACATACCGATGTATGTGGCCCAATGACTCTCCAAGCTAGAGGTGGTTACAAGTACTTCATTACTTTTACCGACGATTTAAGTAGATATGGATACGTCTACTTAATGAGGCATAAGAGTGAAGCCTTTGAAAAGTTCAAAGAGTTTCAACATGAAGTGGAAAACCAATTGAATAAGAAGATAAAAACCCTACGATCCGATCGTGGTGGTGAATATCTAAATTATGAATTTGATTCACACCTAAAAGATTGTGGTATAGTATCACAATGGACTCCTCCTGGAACACCTCAATTAAATGGTGTGTCTGAAAGGAGAAACCGAACTTTATTAGATATGGTTCGGTCGATGATGAGCCTTACAGAGCTTCCTGACTCGTTTTGGGGATTTGCCATCTTAACCGCAACATTTTCACTAAATCGTAGCCCGACTAAAGCAGCCAATAAAACTCCATATGAGATATGGAAAGGAAAGGTTCCTTATTTGTCGTTTATGAAAATTTGGGGTTGCGAGGCGTTTGTTCATGAGAAGTCTAATGACAAGCTCGCACCCAGATCCGACAAATGTTATTTTGTAGGATACCCTAAGGAGACTCGTGGATATTACTTCTACAACCGTCATGAGGACAAAGTGTTTGTGTCTCGTGATGCTGTCTTTCTAGAAAGCGATTTCGTTTCTAAAAGGCAGAGTGGGAGAAAATTCGAACTTGATGAAGTTCGAGAGCCACAAACCGAAAATGAAGTGGAGGAAAACGTTCCCTCCTCGTCTGAAACGGTTATTGTCCCTAGAAGGTCAGGTAGAATTAGTTCTCAACCTGATCGTTACCTCGGATGTATCGAGGGAGATGGTGATTTATTACTTTTTGAAAGTGATGAACCCACAACCTACAAGTCGGCCGTTTCTAGTCCCGACTCCAAGCATTGGCTAGAGGCCATGCAATCCGAAATGGATTCTATGTACGAAAATCAAGTATGGGACTTGGT
Organism: Heliosperma pusillum; assembly: GCA_022085475.1. Lineage (NCBI taxonomy): Eukaryota > Viridiplantae > Streptophyta > Magnoliopsida > Caryophyllales > Caryophyllaceae > Heliosperma > Heliosperma pusillum. The sequence continues at coordinate 12,135 of JAIUZE010006963.1, forward strand.
AGACTTACCTGAGAAGGTGCGACCTCTTCAGTGCAAGTGGATCTACAAGATCAAGAATGGCATAGATGGACATATTGATGTCTACAAAGCTAGATTGGTGGCAAAAGGCTTCACTCAAGTTCATGGTTTACACTATGACGAAACTTTTGCCCCAGTCGCTATGCTTCGATCCATTAGGATTCTCTTAGCGGTTGCCGCATTTTATAACTATGAAATTTGGCAAATGGATGTCAAAACCGCCTTCTTGAATGGGATTCTAGAAGAGGAAGTGTACATGACACAACCTGAAGGTTTTGAGGATAAATCCAACCCTAAGAAGGTATGCAAACTTAAGAGATCCATTTATGGTCTTAAGCAAGCATCAAGGAGTTGGAATCATCGCTTCGATCATGTAATTAAACAAAATGGATTCACTCGAAGTGTCGAGGAACCATGTTTATACATGAAGTTTAGTGGGAGCAAAGTTACTTTCCTTATCTTGTATGTGGATGACATACTTCTCATTGGGAATGACATACCAATGCTTACTTCTACCAAGGAGTGGCTTGGGAAACATTTCCAGATGAAGGATTTGGGAGAGGCACAACGCATTTTGGGTATCCGGATCTATAGAGATAGATCCAAGAGGATACTAGCATTAAGTCAAGAAGCTTATATAGATAAGATTCTTGATCGGTTCAAAATGAAAGACTCTAAGAGAGGCTTTCTTCCAATAGGTCATGGTATCACTCTGAGTAAATCCCAGAGTCCTACCGTCACCGAGGAGATTGAACGCATGAAGTTGATCCCTTATGCTTCAGCAGTTGGGTCAATCATGTATGCTATGATGTGCACTCGCCCTGACGTCGCCTATGCTTTGAGCATGACGAGTCGTTATCAAGCCAATCCAGGTGAGAGTCACTGGATAGCCGTAAAGAACATCCTTAAGTACTTACGAAGGACTAAAGATTCGTTCTTGGTGTTTGGAGGAGAGACTGAGTTGCGTGTAAAGGGTTACACGGACGCTAGTTTCCAAACTGATAGGGATGATTTAAAATCCCAATCCGGCTATGTCTTTATGTTGAATGGAGGAGCCGTTTGCTGGAAGAGCTTCAAGCAAAGCGTGACTGCGGATTCTACAACAGAAGCTGAGTACCTCGCGGCATCAGAGGCTGCAAAGGAAGCTGTGTGGATTCGGCAGTTCTTGGAAGGACTAGGAGTAGTCCCTACTGCCACAGATCCCATCACGATGTATTGTGATAACAGTGGGGCTATCTTTCAAGCAAAGGAGCCCAAGTCTAGTAACAAGTCTAGACATGTACTTAGGAAATACCATGTAATTAGAGATTACGTGGAGAGGAAGGAAATAGATGTATGTAAGGTTGGGACAGACGATAACATCGCTGATCCTCTAACCAAGCCTCTTACAAAGGCTAAACATGACAGTCATGTCGTCTCGATGGGATTAAGACGAGTTCCTGAATTCCTCTAGATTATGTGATATGTAATAATTGAATGTTGTATCAATGTTTACATATATGATAATTGCATTCATTGTTCGAGCTTTATATGAGCTCTTTTATTTAGTATTGACTAAATTTTATTACTTTGTTTTATCCGAATTGGTTATAAGAAAGGTTGAACTCAATTCAAGTGAACATGATGAACTTAGTAATTGTCCCTAGTCATTTGCATAAGGTGACGTCTCGAAATGACTAGATTGTAAGTCGATCGATGGTTGGTTCAGCACCATGGGGTCATGGGGATGACTGATCGTTTACATAGACAGACTGTAGAGACACTCTGTCGGACAGTGACCATGATAGAGTCCCTTATCAAAATTGTTGAAGCCTGGTCGTGGCGGGGATTTCTATTATATTCCTATGAGTCGATTCTTTAGACTGGCGACCATTTACCTGAGTCGGTGTATTTTCCGATTGACTTTGGTTTTTGTCCTAGGTCGTGCCGTGAAAGGAGGCCGATGGGCATCTACTGGGTCATGGTGATTTGCATTATACAGTGTAAGTTGGGTCAACAGGAATTGTCCACCCACGTTGGGTATTAACATCTTCGGGCCACTCGAGGAGTAGTGACTGGAAATGCGTGGCCACGCTCGGAAGAGATCTATGGTAGATTTTCCGGTCAGACAGTTACTCTCCAGATCGAGAAAACCACTCAAATTTATTTTTCCAATCGCAAGTGCGACCTGAAAGACACCTTGCGATGAGTGGGAGGATGTGACGCTAAAGTGACAAGAGAATTGGTAGCACACAACTTGTCGAGACAAGTGGGAGATATTGTGGGAGTAGGAGTCCTCCGCAATAGTGTGGCTACATGCACAACTTGTATCGGACAAGTGGGAGATTGTTGGAGCAAGTGTCCTCCACAATAGTGCATTTATATTATAAATCTCATTTTGGAATATTAGTGGGATGACTAGTATTTTGATACTCCACGTCAGTTGATTAACGTAAATCGATAACGGTCAGCTGACTAGAGTTAGACGTTATTGTCGTATGACGGCGGTAATCAACTGACCCCTTTCGGTCACACCTATAGGATGAGACCCAAACAGAAATCTAATTATTTGTATACGATACATATTAATTAGTACTTTATATATATATTTGATATATGTTTAGTTACGAGAGTTAATTATTGGAAATTGAGTTACGAACTCATTCCGGATAAGTTTATTAGTCAATTATACGATAATTGACTGAATAAATTTTACGTCTTATTTTAATACGATTAAATAAGATTTAATTTAATGATTAATAGTTAATTCATTAAATTAGTTGAGGTTATGCATATACTTTGAGGTAGAGGTGATTAGTTAATTATATTTACAAGGAGTTGTAAAATAATCTAACTAGACATTGTGGGACCCATTATATATTGATATAATGATATAATATCACTTAAAAGTTAAGTGTATATTATTTATTAATTTGATCATATAATTGTTATATGATCAAATTAACCCTTAATTATACAAGATAATTAAACATATGATTATAAGTATTTGTGGGACAAATATCAAAAATCAAAATGGACCATATGTCACTAGTGGAGGCCGGATTATTGTAGTGTACAACATGATGATTGTTGTTGCTTGTTTTACACTACAACATGTGATCATGTCATGTTTATGACACATGATCTTAGTCTTATTCACTACTACACTCAAAGTAATTGCATGGGATTATTTTAAGCAAAATAAGAGGCCACATAGGGCTCTCTTGGCCGGACCATAGTGTCCTTATAAGGACAACTTTGTTGTTCATTTTGCTTGCTTGTTCATTCTTGTTTTGAATGCTTATCTCACTAAAATCCTCATCTCTCTAAAAACCTCTCAAATACTAATATTTTCCTATTACTAGAGTAGTAATAAAATCTAATATTAGTTCATCTTTTCACTTGTGTTTTCTAGTCAAAAACTAAGTGATAAGTTTGGGTTCTCTCTTGGGTGCATCTAAAAGGAGGTCTTCTAGTTTGAAGATTACAAGGAGGATCATCTATTTCTTTCTAGCACAAGAACAACAAGAAAGGTGTTTCTTGTTGTGCCCATATAAACCGAAATTTCCCAATGTAAGGAAATTTCTTCTTACCTTTTATTATGCATATTAATTTGCATGCATGCTACATAGATCTTTATTAAACACTAAATTAACAAGTAATTTAGTAACTAATTAGAGGAGTCTAATTAGGGTCTATGAACTTTCATACACAACTACCCTAAAAATCCAAATCAAAACAGCCTACCCAAAGCATAAAGCATAAAGCAGTCTTTCCATTTCTAGCTAAAAACTGAAAGACTATCTCCAAAAGTCTTTCCTTGTCTTCCCTACTATTAGAACTACTGCAGAAGAAGGTCAAGGAGCATTGATGAGCCTCGTCCACAAGTTCCAAGCCAACACCAAGCAACAAGCACAACCTGGAGCATGTCATTGTCAAATGTCTGCATTTTGTCTGTTTTATTGTTTTTCTTTTAGCATTAGCAGTCTGTATTTCTAGCCAGTATTTTGTCATCTTTTAATAGTTAATCTTGGCCCTTAGATGATACTCTAGGGTTGTAATCAGATCAAACATTGAGGCCTATATAAGGACCCATGCTCTTTTGTACAAGGCAGTTGATTATTGAATGAAAAAACTTGAGCATTGTTCTCATTTCCAAAATCTTTCCAACTTGTGCTTTGTCTTAGTTGAAAGTCAGGCCTGATAACATCCTGTGCTAGGCTGTGGTTGTTGATCTAAGTCTGTGGCAAGTTAGATATCCCTGTGCATAGACTGTGGGGTGTTGCTTGTTGTTTGTTGGAGTAGGTGTCCTCCACAATAGTGCGCCACATAATAAATGTTATTATGGAATATAATTGGGATAATTATTGACTATATATATGATTAGTCAGTTGATTAACGTAAATCAATAACGGTTGGCTAACTAGAGTTTGACGTTATTGTCGTTTGACGGCGGTGATCAACTGATCCCTTTCGGTCACACCTAAAGGATGAAATCCAAATAGTAACTAATTATTTGTATACGATACAGTTAATTAGTACATTACATATATTCGATATGTACGAGAGTTAATTGTTAGAAATTGAGTTCAGAACTCAAATTCGATTAAACTTATTTTTCAATTATGCGATAATTGACTAATAAATTTATATCTTATTTTAATACGATTAAATAAGATTTAACTTAGTAATTAATCGTTAAATTACTAAATTAGTTGAGGTTTTGAGATAGAGGTAATTAGTTAATTATATTTACAAGGAGTTGTAAAATAAATTAACTAAGCATTGTGTGACCCATTATATATTGATATAATGGTAAATATTACTTAAAATGTTAAGTACATATTATTTATTTAATTGAGTCTTATAATTGTTATATGATCAAATTAACACTTAATTATACAAGATAATTAACCATATGATCAATAAGTATTTGTGAGACAAATATCAAAAATCAAAATGGATCCAACTAGGCCAAAATGGGCCGGTTATGTTGTAGTTCACAGGTGATGATTTTAGTTCTTGTTTTTACTATTTAGTTACTTATGAAAGTGACATTACAAGTAAGAATAATCATCATATATACTACAACACTCCACTCTAATGCATGTGACAAAAATTGAACAAAATAATAGTCCAATTGTGGACTAAAACATCCGGCCAAATGGCTTCTTAATGGACAATTGTTGTTCATCATTTATCACTTCATTTTGTGCAATTGTCATACTTCTCTCTAAAACTCTTCTTCTCACTATAAACTCTCAAATACTAATATTTACTAAGTATTACTAGTGTAGTAATATAGTCATAATATTAGTAGAATAATATCTATCTTATTATCTAGTTAATAATAAGGGTCGATTATTTGGGTTAATCTTGGTGCAACTTAGAGGAGATCTTCTACTTTGGAGATTACTTGTGTTCATCCATATTTGTAGCTCAAGAACAACAAGAAGGAGTTCTTGTTGTGCCCTTATATTTTCCATATCAATGTGAGGAAATTTCTTCGTTGTGATGTAACTGTCCTTTATATTTGCCATGCAAATGTTACATAGATCATTATAACTAATTAAAAAGTCTTTGGGTACTTAATTAGAGGCTACAATGACATTAATTGAATCTAGGACGATTTTGGCATGAATTTTTGCAGCAATTTATTTAATTTATGGTTGAATGAATGAATGTCATTTATTTAATAATTTATGCAAATTTTGTACCTAGTATGGCCTAGTTATTTTTAATCGTTATTACCCGTAATGTAAGGGAATAACGGTTTGGTTGTAATTTTATTGCGATCTCGGATCGCCGGTTTGTATAATTTAATAATTTTATTTTATAGAATAAATGTATAATAGGAATTTGTATCTTTCTATATTTTGTAATTATTTTTTATGAAGACCGGTGACTCCTTCAAGACGGTGCCATTTTGGAAGGTGTTCCAAGTGAAGAGGCAAGGGACCAAGGATTTGGTTTCCGAATTTGTAACTATCTAGTTAATTTTGATTAGCTAGGTGGCCATACTAGGATTTTATTGTTGCTTGGTTGGTTGCTTTATTTTTCGCTCATGCCAAAATCGTCACACATGCAATTTTATTTCTCGATTGTCAATTCAACGTTATTCACAATTCACCGACTTAGTACGCTTATAGGGAATTAATAACAAAATTGAGAAGACCTCTCACATAACTTAAAAAATTAAGATTTAGCCTTACCAATTAGTAACACCTATGAACCCCGTGTTCATTAGGGCTACCACGCTCGTGGGTCCCTTTTTACCTCGGGTAAGTAGGGTGATGCGATCACAAGCCAAAATTGGATTGGACTCAACGAGATAAGCGTTATCTTGGGACTAGGAGATGGATTTAGTCGAAATCCGTCAACCAAGAGTTCTAAATGTAGAATTAGTCAAGTATTGACTTACCATTTTTAGATAAAGGTAGCATGCGATGACTATTTTTGTCTAAAGATGGGTCTTGGAATCACTTATATAATTTCGTGAGGGGTCATTATATGAGTAACTTGTTTAAAATTGTTTTTACAAGTGAATTATAAGCAATGAATGTTTATTTTCCGTTGATATTTATTTTTATTCGCGCAATGACAATTATTTATCCTTCTATGAACTTAAAAATCCGTTCAATCGTGGAAAAGGTTTCCATTATTTTATACGGTAGCATTTTGATTGCAATCTCCGTTTATACCACCATATCTAAAGACAAAATGAATTGTATCTTTTGATCCTCATATTCACCATTGCAAATGTCTCTTATGAAGAGTAAATGAATAAGTCACACTTAGTAAAAAGCGTTTTTGAATATTTTGTGACGCCTTCTTATAACAATGGTACATCAAATTTTTGCTCAAAAGAAAATATTTGTATTTTGGTATGTTGTCATTATACTCCTTATCGAGGCTTACCTCAAAAGAGGCCAAATCAGTTGGGATGACTAGGTTAATCGATTTATTTGAAATCGTGAACAAACCAAATACCGTAATCACTTCATGAAAAGTTTATCCTTTTGAAGGAAAAACCATGAATGAAATGAACAATAGTCTTCACAATAATTCTAATATACTTGTCTAAGTAGAGATTCATGAAAGTGAGTGGGAGCACTAAGAATGATGTTTATATTCTTAATTGTTAAGACGAGGTTCAAGAGTAGGTTGGCACGAGTTTGGCACAAGGCAAGGGAAAAAGGCAATACTATTTTGAATAGTAAAGTCAAAACCCAAGCAAGGTGTCGAACCCAACTTTTGACGATTCTATTTTACAGTGTAGGACACAAGAAAAGAATCTTCCCAAAGTTTTCTAAAGAGTTAGAAATTGGGTGTAATTTTTTCACCCATAATATCTATATTATCGACATTTGTTTTGCTAAATGCAAATATTTTTGGGTATTAGATATCTATTATGGTTTTCATCAATGTATTCAATGAATATAATAATGATTCGTGCGACGACTAACCATAATTAAATGTCGACCTACAAGGGAAATATAACTATTGTAGTTTTATTTCTATAGAGACCTATAAAAGTTATAATGTGATCAATCTAGTTTTGGATTTAGAGGTATACTTTAATAAACGTTATTATGTACATAACCTCTAAATAAAGAATATAGTATCCACTTAAGTGTACGACACAAGTGTTTCACTTTTGTGAATAGAACAAACGTTGTATCTTTTTATGCCTATACTTGGTCAATGATTATCCCATACCAATCAAAGGTAAATATATTCTTGATCTAAACTAGTAATAATTACTTGTCATATAGATTGTAAAAGCTCAAATTGGTGACCCTTATCTAATCTTAATTCTGGATTGTGTAGCACATTAAGAGGCTAGTATTGACAACTATCCCTAAACCATCTGATTTTTGAATCTTATGGTGCGTGCGAATCTTGTATTCAAGGCAAGATAATTCGTGCCCTTTTTATTGAAAAGGAAATCGAACTAGTGAGTTATTGGCCCTATTACATTAGAATATGTGTGGTCCAATAACAAACACAACCAGAGATGGTTATGACTATTTCACTTTATTTACCGACGATTTAAGTAGATATTATGTTTGATTCTACTTAATGAGGTGCTAAGAGAAATCTTTGAAAAGTTCAAAGAGCTTCAATGAGAAGTAGTTAACCACTAGAGCATTAGATCAAGGACTTACGACTAAATCGTAACTATTAATATCTAAGTATTGACTTTTATTTTCACCAAAAGTATTGTGAAATGATTTCACAAGTTAACTTCTCTAACACACATTATTAGATAAGGTGTTGTTGAATAGAGAAACAGAACCTTATACGATATGGTTTTGTCTTTATCAAGTCAAAATGAGCCGTTTGACTAACCTTGGGATCTTAATATTTTTGTCTGCTATTTCTTTTCCCACCATATTAAAACACATTTAAACCAGTCTGATTTCATTCCATATACGATATGGGTAGGTATCGTACCTAATTTATAAGTTATTTGAATGAAACAAGTGCTCAATAATCCCACATTGACCACGGGAACAAAGCGTTTGTGACTCGTGATGCTGTCTTTCAATAAAAATACGATTAATTCTTGATAAGACAGAGTGGGAGAAAATGTTTCAAGAGCCACAAACTGAGCATATGGTTCGGAAAAAGTATTCCTCATTGCTTGTTCAGTAGTTGTTTCTTCGGACCCTAGGAGGTCAGGTGGAATTTTATCGCTCCTTTATAGTGATGAATTCTAAAATGCGACTTATAAAAGATTGTTTTTAATCTCAACTTCTTGCTATGGCTTAGAGTCATACGATTCGTAATGGACTCCATGCATGATGGTCAGGTATGTGACCTGGTAAATTTTACTTGAAGAAGTACGACCTCTTCAAATGTAAATTAATTTTTAAGATCGAAATTTGCATGGATGAACATTAAAATGTTTTCAAAGATAACTTGGTAGGCAAAGATTTTTGCACCAACCTTAATTCTTTGATCCATTCGAATATACTTAGCCATTACAGCATATCATAATAGTATGATGCCAACTGGATCTCAACAACCACCTTCTTGAATACGATTCTAGAAGAGGAAGTATATTTTATATTCACCTGTGGGTTCGTAGATCCTAATTATCCTAAGATAATTTGCAAGCTTAAGAGTATGTCTTAAGTAAGCACAAAAGAGTTGGAATTAGTGTGTCAATCATGTTGCAAAATATTTCTCGATATCTCGAGGAATTATGTTTATACATGAAGTTTAGTGGGAGTAATATGGTTTTCATCAGTCTTATATGTGGAGACATATTGATTATTTTAGATGATGGAAGATTTTGGAGAAGTAGAATACATCTTTTATATATCTGGATTTATGGAGATAAATCTAAAAGGATATTAGCATTGAGTCAAAATTCTTATATTGATAAGATCTTTGACAAGTTCAAGGAAGTTGAACACATCATAATTGATTCCTTTTGCTTCCGCTGCGGGATCAATTATATACGCTGTGATGTATACTCAATCCGACTTTTCGCATGCTTTGAGTATGACGAATCATTTGCAATTAAATCCAAGTGAAAGTCACTTGATAGCCATAATGAACATCCTTAAGGACTTGCGAATGACTAAAGATATGTTTCATATGTTTGAAGTTTAAAGTGAGTTGTGTGTAAGAGTTTACACAGACTTCAGTTTCCAAACTGATCAAAGTGATTTGATATCACGAGCTGGCTGTGTTTTATAGAAGATTTATCTGTTGGAAGAGTTCCAAACAGAAAATACTATTGGAAAGGTTTCAAGTAGGAGTGACATTTTCAAATAGAAATGTCATGTATCCGCTGGCTGGAAGTGTTCCAGGCAGTTTATCATTGCGAATTTAACAACGGAAATGGAGTACATTGCGTCATATGATGATGCATATGAAAGTAGCTTGGATTCGACAGTATTGGAGGGACTAGAAATAGTTCATATAGCTGTATATCCTATCCCATTATACTGGTAAAACAGTGGGAGCTAACTTTAGGCCAAGAGTCCTAAGTCTAGATTCAAATCTAGACACGTACTCAGAAAGTTTTATGTAATATGAGATTACGTAGACAAAGAGAAATAGCAATCAGAACTATGGGAAAGATGCAAGTATTGCTAATCCATTAGCCATGCTTTTTGCAGGCTGAACATGATAGTCATGTCATTTCAATGGGAATTGAAATATGTACCTGAATTGCTAGAGATTATGAGATATGAAATTATTGATAGCGTATCAATTTTTCCAAATATTAGATAATCGCATTCATTGTTAGATTTTCATTAAAAACTCCTTATTTAGTTTGACTAAATTTTAATACTTTGTTTATCCGAATTGGTTGAAAGAAAAGTTGAACCCAATTCAAGTGAACATGATGAACTCAGTGTTTTGTCCCTAGTCACTCATTTGAGGTGACATCTCGAAGTGACTAGATTGTAAGTCGATCGATGGTTGGTTCGGCACCATGGAGATGACTGGTCGTTTACATAGACAGACTGTTGAGACACTCTGTCGGGCAGTGACCATAATAGAGTCCCTTATCAAAATTGTTGAAGCCAGGTCGTGGAAGGGATTTCTATTTTATTCCTATGAGTCGATTCTTTAGACTGGCGACCATTTACCTGAGTCGGTGTAGTTTCCGATTGACTTTGATTTTTGTCCTACGTCGTGCCGTGAAAGAAGGCCGATAGACATTTTCTGGGTCATGGTGATCTGCATTATACAGTGTAAGATGGGCCAACAGGAATTGTCCACCCACGTTGGGTATTAACATCTTCGGGCCACTCGAGGAGTAATAACTGGAAATGCGTGGCCACGCTCAGAAGAGATCTCTGGTAGATTTTCCGGTCAGACAGTTACTCTCCCAGATCGAGAAAACAACTCTATTTATAATTTTCAATTACAAGTACGACTTGTAAGACATCTTGCAATGAGTGGGAGGATGTGACACAAAAGAGACAAGAGAATCGGTAGCACACAACTTGTCGAGACAAGTGGGAGATATTTGACAGGCTAAATCGCACACCTAATCAAAGATAACCAACAGGCCTAAACTAATGCAGTAAAGGAAGTCGGGATCGTATCCACAGGGAGACTAAAGAAATTCTATTCGCTAATTAATAATCTCTCTAAGTAACAAATTGGGGGTTTAAATTGTTTGTTATCTAAACTACAAGTAGTGAAGGAAAGAGAAATAAAGCAAGAAAGTTTATCGAAATATGATAAGAGAAATAGCTAGGATATCGGGTTACCACGGTCAACGACGGTCAATCATAGAATTAAAAGATTAACAAAAACATGGTTTGAAGGGTAATGGATAGTTCCTTTCGGTCTACTATTCACCCTAGAATTACTAATTTAGCTTTCGCTCTAATTAGGGCATTCTATTGTTTGCTGCAAGTTCTGTCTTTCTATATCTTATGATCTAGGTCGAGGTTTAACAAACTAATAGATTAGTCACATGCATTTAACCAATTTACTAACAATTAAAAGCAACGATTAACAATACGAACCAATAATTATGGCTAAACTAATAATCTAATAATTATACCGTCTGATCGGGTTGTCGCGTACCTTAATCAAAGATAAATAACCCAGACTAGGCTAACAACAAATTCATGTAATTAGGGAAGTAAGGGGTCGATCTCGGGGAGACGGGAGATACTTGTGAATAGTTGTGGTTAGAACTCTACCTTGGACGATTGGCAAATGTTTGTCACTAATTACTAAATAATAACAAGGCAATAAAGAAAAGAATCTAGGGAAGTAGGTTCACACATGTAGATTAACATATTGATGAAATTGGATTTAGGATATGCAAATAATTCATTGTGAGTTCGTAAGAATGATGTGTTCATTACAATCATAGATCAGATGGTCTAGCAGGATTTTAGGCGATTTACTAGGTCTTAATCTACCATGTCATGCTTTGTCTATTCAATCCACGTATCTCTACCTTGGAAAAGAATTCCACACTAGTCAAATGATTTTGGCCAAAAATCGATAACTATCGTTACAATCCAAACATGCATAGACACAACGTTTTAAAGGCACAATTTCTTTCATCCAATTATCATCTTTTAATTAATCTAACATGGCTATCCTACACCCTAGAAAGGTGACTACTTATGCATGATTAACAATGAAAAGGAAACTAAGATTATAAAACTAAGAATGATAAACATGATAAAGGAAATACTAAAAGAAAATGAAACTATAATGTAAAAGCAAGAACAAGGATTACCGAAAAGGATGAGCAAAGATTGAAATGGAACAAGAACTTGAATAGGAAATGCAAACCTGGAAACTTGAATTCCAATTACAACTAGAACAACTACAATTGAAGAAAACTTAGAACTAGACTAAACTAAACAAGAGAAAACTAAAACTAAACTAAACTAAGAAAGAAGAAGAACTAAACTAAAGAAAGAAGAGAAGAGATGTTGTGTGAAGAGATGGATGATATGATATGAGGGCTAGAGCATCTATTTATAGTATTAGGGTTTCGTGGAGAAGAGGTCGGACATTAAACACATAGGTCAAAAATAGGATGAAGGAGCCGCAATGCTCAAAGCAGCACACATACCCGATCGGGTACACACTTACCCGATCGGGTAAGTTGTCATCTAGAAGTATTTGACTAACGTTTCATCTTCCTTCGCTTTGACTTGACTTCCAACATCCCCCTTGACCTCTTGAGTCGGGTTTGTTGATAGGGTTTGATGTAAAGCGACGATTGCTTCCGCCTAATTGATTGATCTTCCGACAACTACGAAACTGTCTTTGCTTCTTCTCTCTTTCGGATTAGTGAACCTTCTTGAAATGCCTTTCACTTGGTCAAGCTTGCTTCTTCAAATCGTCGGGTTCTAGGCAAATGCTCGGGAATATAGAAAAAGGGCGTAGAAACGTCACGTTCCCTACAAAACATGTTAGAACATAGGAATTCGCCTAGAAGACGATATTAGCTCATAAAGTGGCTTAACAAAGCACAAATGACATACAAAACCGAGCTAAATTGGGGGTTAAAACCATACAAATATTCACTTATCAAACTCCCCCAAGCTAAACCTTTGCTTGTTCTCAAGCAAACATAACAAACAATACCGGGACAAGGTTGCAAGCGTTGGTTACTACACCATCAGGAAACAAATCTCAACATAAAGCTTTGGAAACATAATGAATCATAACCCAAAACAACGTGGGCAAGAATGATACATAACATGGCTGAGATTTACATAACGGCGTAGCACAAAGAATTTCACTATAGAATTTTCGGCTCTTGCATGATCTTTTGACAAATGGACTCTCACGGCACATTCGAACACTCATTGTATGTAAAAGGTGATTTCTTTATGTGTAAATGTTTTGAGACACTCACCTATCTACGACTCATGAAAATGTGTCCGCAGTCTAATATGGTAAACAATTCAAAACACAAGTCAATGATCACAATGCACATAGAAAAGAAGCCAAAAAATGAGAAGAAGGTTTTGGGAAATGGGTGAAAGGTGGACAAACAGTTATGGTCATGTGAAGGTTAGAATGAGCTAGCAACTGACCAATGATAAATGGATACTCAATCCAAACTTTCGGTTAATTCCCACAAAACGAATAAACGAAGCCAGACTGAACAAGTGGCTTATTACACACGAAACACAAGGGTAAACTCCTTCTGAATATTGACTTGACATTTTGAGGAGATACTTGCAACTTCTTCTAATTTCGATTTTTCTTTTTCAATTTTTTCAATTTTCCGATTTCTTTTTCATTTTTTCTATTTCTTTCTTTTCTTTTCTTTTCTTTTGAACATCACTTCTTGAATATTTTTCGTTCTCCAAATTCACTTTGTCATTAAGGAACAAAATCTTCTCAAAAGAGCACCCATACACCATAGTCTAGCTACTAGCTCAAAAGGTAGGCAGTTTTTATCTGTAGCTATTATTTTGTGAATCATTTGTATGAAGGAGCTAATTTTGAGGGGTAAATTAAAGTGAAAAAGGCTTCAAATCATAGTGAATCATGAATGCATTGCTTATAGAAATGAAATGAGAACCATACTTATGCGTTTTGACATGACACACATCACAAGGAGAACTACACACACCTAGATGAGAGTGGTTATAGATGTACCAGTCTAAGGAGGTTCTACCTTACAATATATGTAACTTGCCAAATGTCAAGATCAAGCGTACTCATATATAGATTCATTCCATGCCTACTGTGTACAAGACTTCCCCATGTATGCACAATTCAAAAAATATTGAACCATTATCTTTTGAAAGCTCTAAGTTTGGGAAATGTAACATGATAGCATAGTAAACAAGCAAGCAAAGCATGAAAAGCATTCAATTGTGTTCAGAAATTTTTTAATTTTCTCAAAAATCTTCTCTTTATTTTATTCAAAATTTGAAAATTGATAAACTAAAATGCAAAATGGGAAAATGCAATCCCTCCCCCAAGCTAAACATCACATTGTCCTCAATGTGAGTACGAAGACAAAACAGGCAACGAGATGCTTAATGGGAAGAAGGGTAAAAAAGGAAAGAAGAGTGAAGCGTACTAGTGAGTGTGGACTCCCCCAAGCTAGTCTTTTGGACTTGACAAGGAAGGTCTTTATAGATTCTCTTCAAAAACTCTCTTATCTGCAAGGTAAATCTAACAAAACAACGAAAAAGGGAAAAATAAAAATAAAATGCAGAAAGAAAGGGAAAACACAGGTTGCCTCCCGCGAAGTTTTATTTAAATGTCTTGCTAGACTCTTTATTAATGAAAATCATTCTTTGTGCCTTAAAAAGCATGTCAATGCCCTTAGAAGCCGATCATATACCTGCTCATGAGCTATACAAAAACATATGTAAGCAATTGACAAGATATAGGCATGAAATATTGAAGGTAAGAATTGATATATCTTATCATTGTGCGCATGACAAACTTCATAGATGACCACTGAACTGCTCCACTCGTCAGTGAGAGATGGAGTAAAATGTTTAAGATCATGGAACAAACAATTAGTTCCCAAAATATCGTTAGTGGACTCTAATTGGGGGTAGGGTGAATCAAAGGATTGGGAATCAAAAATGGTTGGTTGATCCCACTTAATTTTAAGGCTGCGTTCACAAAACCCAGTATCACTTTCAAATAAATCTGGAATATCCTTAGCGAAGGGATTTTCAAAGAAATCCGATGACTCGACCGACCACTCTCCATGGGAGTCACAAATGGGCTTAACAACATCCTTGTCTAAAGTCTCGACTGCCATATGGTCAATATCAATAATGGGGGTCTCAAAATTGTCAAATGGAACGACACTAGAGTGACTTTCAATAGAAAAGGTTGGACCATCATCATCGTCATCTATTAATTCATATGATTGGGGAGAATTAGACTCACATGGGGGACATGAAAAAGCACAGGAGAAAATAGACGCACATGGGGGGGCTGAAAAAGCATAAGGAAAATTGATTGGCTTACAAATTTTAAACGTGGGTTCTTCCTTTTGCCCTTTGAGTATTTGAAGTTGAGGCCTGATTTCATTGATTTGCTCTTGGATTCTCAACCGCCGGTGCGTTTCATCCAGAGATTGGGATGCCATAAAGTCCAAGAAAATCCAAAGTTCCTTTCCTCTCTTCTGATAAAAACTTCCAGCACTCAATTGCATAGCCAGGCTATGACACTTAATGAGCATTCCATGAAGCACGACATCTCTTATATAAGTCTCATCAAGGGTATACCCAAGAGAGATAATATGGTTAGAATAGCGATAAAATCGGTCGAGGTATTCATGGAAAGGCTCATTCTCGCATTGTGGTGGTTGGAAATAGATAGTCATTGAGAGAAAATAAAGCAATCCCTTTGAAAGAAAATATTCCTATTATCTGAAAAGAGTCACTACACTACAAGGAAAAGATGAGAAAAATCTCAAGGAACAAGTGTTCCTCGAGACAAGAGAAAAGAAAAAAAAAGAAGAAAAAGACAAGGTAAAACTCTACTAATCACAAATAAACAAAACCGTGCTCCCCGGCAACGGCGCCAAAATTTGATCGGGTTGTCGCGTACCCTAATCAAAGATAAATAACCCAGACTAGGCTAACAACAAATTCATGTAATTAGGGAAGTAAGGGGTCGATCTCGGGGAGACGGGAGATACTTGTGAATAGTTGTGGTTAGAACTCTACCTTGGACGATTGGCAAATGTTTGTCACTAATTAATAAATAATAACAATGCAATAAAGAAAATCATCTAGGGAAGTAGGTTCACACATGTAGATTAACATATTGATGAAATTGGATTTAGGATATGCAAATAATTCATTGAGCGTTCGTAAGAATGGTGTGTTCATTACAATCATAGATCAGATGGTCTAGCAGGCTTTTAGTGCGATTTACTAGGTCTTAAGCCACTATGTCACGCTTTGTCTATTCAATTCCTGTATATCTACCTTGGAAAAGAATTCCACACTAGTCAAATGATTTTGGCCAAAAATCGATAACTATCGTTACAATCCAAACATGCATAGACACAACGTTTTAAAGGCACAATTTCTTTTATCCAATTATCATCTTTGAATTAATCTAACATGGCTATCCTACACCCTAGAAGGGTGACTACTTATGCATGATTAACAATGAAAAGGAAACTAAGATTATAAAACTAAGAATGATAAACATGATAAAGGAAATACTAAAAGAAAATGAAACTATAATGTAAAGACGAGAATAAAGATTACCGAAAAGAATGAGCAAAGATTGAAATGGAATAAGAACTTGAATAGGAAATGCAAACCCGGAAACTTGAATTCCAATTACAAGTAGAACAACTACAATTGAAGAAAACTTAGAACTAGACTAAACTAAACTAAAGAAAACTAAAACTAAACTAAACTAAGAAAGAAGAAGAACTAAACTAAAGAAAGAAGAGAAGAGATGTTGTGTGAAGAGATGGATGATATGATATGAGGGCTAGAGCATCTATTTATAGTATTAGGGTTTCGTGGAGAAGAGGTCGGGCATTAAACACATAGGTCAAAAATAAGATGAAGGAGCCGCAATGCTCGAAGCAGCACACATACCCGATCGGGTACACACTTACCCGATCGGGTAAGTTGTCATCTAGAAGTATTTGACTAACGTTTCATCTTCCTTCGCTTGACTTGACTTCCAACATCCCCCTTGACTTATACAATCGGGTTTGTTGATAGGGTATGATGTAAAGCGATGAATTCTCCCGTCTAATTGATTGATCTTCCGACAACTACGAA
>JAIUZE010006964.1:0-25178 GCA_022085475.1 Heliosperma pusillum
CAACAAGTTATCAACCACAAAAATCCTCATTTATCATCACAAACCATCAATTCTCATATCAATTAACAACTAACAACATCCATCAACAACAACACAAGTCCTAAGCATACTAACCATAATCTAAATACGATTACTAGCCTAGAAAACACATAAAACACGTAAATGATATCGAGTACCCCTTCACCGTTACCTTTACGCGTCTTTAAACGGTTACTAAGCTTTCCTAGTCTCCACCTACATACAATTAGATAATAAAAGATGAATATCATTCACCTTGAGAAAGACGAATAATTTAAAAAGCGAGAAAGACGGTAATTTTATTACCAATACGGATAGAGGAAGCTAAGAGGGGAAGAATAAGACGAACTTACGTGAATTTGAAGAAGAAATGAAGGCGTAGCGATGATTCGAAGATGGATGAAAATGGAGGCAAGGTTTTGGGTTTCTTAGAGAAGAAGAAATGAATTTGAGTTGTGGGAAATGAATTAGGTTTAGGGTGAGGAAGGGAGTATATGAGGGAAAAAGTCAACGAAAGTCAACGAAAGTCAAAGACGGCTCAAAAGTCAAGAAAAAGTCAAAGACGGCTTAAGACGGGATTCACTTGAAATCTCGCGGAAATTCCAAATACGAACTCGGAAATTCTAAATTCGACTCGGAAAATTAAATTTACGATTAAAACTAAAATTCGCTGAAAAGTATCCGTAAAATATTTTTACTAGAAAAATAGGGTACATTT
Source organism: Heliosperma pusillum (assembly GCA_022085475.1). Classification (NCBI taxonomy): domain Eukaryota; kingdom Viridiplantae; phylum Streptophyta; class Magnoliopsida; order Caryophyllales; family Caryophyllaceae; genus Heliosperma; species Heliosperma pusillum. The sequence goes on from JAIUZE010006964.1 coordinate 737, forward strand.
CCGGGTGTTACAAAAGTCGTTGTTGAATGATTGAGATGGAAGAAGTATTTATTGTAGAAGCATAGGAGATAAAATTTAAAACCCTAGCTTTCTCTTTAAGAAATATATATTTATCTTTAATATCTCAAAATATTGTTTTAAAGATATTATTAGAATCCTAGGTTGATGCAAACAAGGAAACGTGTCATAGAGGCGGGAATCCTTATCACACGAAACCCTAGGTGCTTACCTATGAGCACGCAACCCTAGGAGGCACAAACCCCAGGTTTCACGAAATCCTATGTGGCACAACCACTAGATGGACTTATTAGGTTAACAACAAATTGAGATAGAATGTATTAGAAACCCTAGGTAGCATGACAACTCATAAGTTGTATTACTAACCAATAGAATCTCATAAATACATCATCTATTAAACTTTTGATAAATATAAAAATACTCTTTCTCTTTTTGAAAACATTTAAAAGATTTATTTCCAAAATCATGCATCAACTTTATCATTCAAAGTTATAGGTCAAAGCTATAACTTTGAACTTAGTATGTAATTAAGTTATAACTTAGTCATAACTTCACTTACATAAAAATCACGCTAATGAACTAGTTACTGAATGACGACCTATACTATTTAATCTTTACAAAGATCTTCAGTATACGGATCATCTACTCATCTTGATCACAAAGACCCTCCATCTTGAGTCTTGTGTTATTTGAAGTAGATCTTTGCTTCAATTGTTTCTTCAATGTTATAACCACGATAGCTATTACTGTGCATATAAACTTACAAAGTTATACCTCATGCTCCTATAACATTGTCTCACAGAAATCTTCAAAGTTAAGCCTTAAGCTTTTATAAATTTGATCTCCTTTCTCGTAATTGTTTTTAGATATGATAAGACTAAAGCACACAATTACATGCATATGATATATCAACTAAAGCATATTATCAAGTATATATATGTCATTATCAAAACTATAATTAGGTCAAAAAAATTCCCCTTTTTTTTATGATGACAAGTCTCTTATGATTTCTCTTATGATTGTGACTAAATATAGTTCCCCCTTAACAAAATACTACCAAAGTTATTATAGTAACATTGATCGCAAGAACATAACAACCTAGCCAAAGTTATAACTTGAAAGACTTTAAGAGATAACGGGTCTTGATAAGGAGTAAGCTTATGCAAAGACTCAAATCATATCATTTCTTCCCCCTCTTGGCATCATTGAAAAGACAAGAACAAAGATATAAAATGACTAGAATAACATACTGCAAGGCAAGAAATAGATATGCAAAATACGCAATACTTAACGATTCATAGCAAGCAAAATCAAGTACTAAATGTCAATTAAACTACAAACCACAATTAATGGTATTAATGCCAATGGGCCGGATATGATAAGTATTTTAAGCCAAAATGGGCCGAATGGACAATAGGATAGTATTTTAAGGACAAACAACCAAATAAAGATGAGAAAAAATTAAGGCAAATTGGGTTGACGAGGGATAGAAGGGTCGATATAGCCGGGTCGGGTACGGTACTCATTGCAAGGCGATCAAAGCACTTCTTCACATGATTAGCTTGTGCTGTGAGGCATGAATCAAAGTTCCGAACCTTCATGGATAGGGCCTCCGTCGCATCATAGATAGTGTGCATTCCATCTTGCATTTTCGCACCACTCTTCACCAAAACACCTCCTTGGCTAACCAAGAATTTCATCCGATCCCGTTGCCTAAATAACTCTTGCCGAAGATCGACAACATTCCTGTCATTTTTAGCAAGGCAACCATTGACTCCCATTATCCAACCCCTCAAATCATCACTCACAACCGACCCACCATGGTCACGGTTTGAGCTAGTACTCCCCAAAGCCACGATTTTGACCACCTTGTCAACAACCTAATCGATTTTATAGTCTTGCGCATCAAGGCGCTCCATAACATTCCCCATAAATGAATCCAATATTTTTTCAAGCGCCGAACAATCAACAACATTCGACTTAATATCAACTGAACCAACCTTTGATTAAAAACCCAATTCCAGACCCAATGCCTCCATTTTCATAAATTGACGCCATAACTAGTCGGATCAACAACCCCCTTAGCCTCAAGAACCCAAAACACCCACATGCCATAGGGTAAGTCTAGGGTTGTGCAGACCATATCTTCGGTCACCGAAAAGCTAGTTTGAGAAATTCGAGAACAAAACAAGAAAATTAAGGTTGACTCGGTTACCCTCTAGCCAATTCTTAACCACCATCATCTCATAACAAGCAATTTTATCCTGTCCACCCCGACGGCGGGACCACCGTATTCCATAAAACATTTAAGAGAACTTTTAATAGCTGAAACAAAGAGGCCATCTGTTTAATAGTCAGTGGCGGTAAGGAAATAGCTGATAGGACATTCCCAAGCTGCTATTATTATTAGATGCTACGCTAGGCGGAATAAAGGGATGGGGGTGACGGCAGGAGGAGACTCTATAGGAACTTCGCTAGACTCAGACTCTGACTCAGACTCCGACTCCGACTCCGACTCTCACTCCGACTCTGACTTGAATTTGTTGTCTTTTGATTCTCCTTTGAACATCTCTCCTTCTTCTGTAGTGACCTTCTAGAGCTTTCCTTGATTGTTAGTCAACTTGACCAACTTTCTCCATCCTTTTCGCTGACTTGAGCCAGCGTCTTTGATCAACGTTGTAGGGTTGAAAAGATCGTCCAGAAGTATCATGCTAATGATCTCATCCTGTGCAGCTCTGACGAATCGATCTTCTCCATACAGAAGCCTAACGGCTTGCTCGTCTAAACAAGGTGTTTGACGAGTTTTGACGGTACGAACCGTTTCTGAGGTTATAAAATAGCAATCGTGGAAGACCTCGATTCCATGTAGTTTTATTCCCTTATAGTGCCAAGGTTCACGAAACCAATGAAAATATTCTTGACTACCTTCCCTAATGAAGTATCCATTTAGAGTACATATATAAGGTTGCATATGGATTCCTCGACTTTTACGATTTTGGACTTGAGTAAGCATTTCCATAGTTTCTTTCTTTATGGTTTTGTACCCCAATCCTAATGGTATCTTTTAGGAATTCCCTTCTTTGAAGAGTGCCAAGGTACTCTTCCTGATGGGGTTCAATGGCATTGAGGCAATGTATTGTTTGGTCTTCACTTGTTTGGAGACGGATGAGCGCAGCTAGGACTAGACCATTACCATTTGATATTTGCTCGGGGTGATCAACACTTGTTTGACTAGTTCCTGGCATCTTGAAAACTGAGGTAAGAGACTGAAGACAGATCAAAACACGATCAACCATTCTAGCACACTTACTCAAAAGGGACTCAACTTGTGATGTAGGAGTGTGCCACTGTGTTTAAGTGAGTTTTGAAAATGAGTAGTTTTGAAATGTCTGTCCTAGAAATTTGTAGTGTGGTTGTAGGAGTGATGACTCAAAGTGGAGAAAAGACGATTTTGACTGGCCAATTGAGCAGAGTTTCGACTCATTTTGCGCTACTTCAGGCCACCTTTTAAAATTCTTTATAGTTTTAAAAGGATTTTGTTTTTGAAAAGTTCGTCATGGGTTTTTTTACAAAATGGTCATCACGTATGGGTTATACACATTTATATAGGCATTATAACGGTATGTTGAGTGCATTTAGAAGGTTTTGTTTTAAAGGGTGGGTTGCCATAACAAGCAATCAAACCCGGGTTTGTGGAGAGGTCTGTGCCAAACATGAATAAGGTGAGTTCCTAGTCCAATTTCTCTAGTAGTGAAAGCTCTTGATACTAACATGAGTATGAATCGTTGTATGGTTGACGTCAATCGATATCCATCCTTAGGCCCAGATAGGAATTTGGACCGTCCAGACGGGATGATTGGTCAAAATTGGTTGAGTTGAGCCTGGGAAGGCCGAATAAAACAACCTAAGAAGGTCGAGTAATGAAAATCGACAACTGTCTCGTACAAACTATACCTTAACCTTGTTCAAGTTTCACCCTGGGTAACACGTAAGTGTATAGTCCCTAGCGGAGTCGCCAAACTGTGATACATGGATTGGAGATCCTTATCGAACTCTGGTACACGAGGAACCACAGAGGGGCACACTTGGATGGACAAGCGTAGAAATACGCATATGTGTACTCGCCACCAACTTTTATGGGAAGTTGGAACCGTTCGAATACTTTATGCCATGTCAAGATACAATTTAATGACATGAACACTAAAAACTCGTTACCCTTAGCATTCTATGTCTAGAATGACTCTCTTGGATGCCAATGAACACGGATGTTCACAGAGATCTAGAGTAAGGGGTGAGGGTACGTATTAGGAAGCTCTTTAATCGAACACCTAATCCCGCCCGCCTCGATAGCGGCCTCTACTAATGATTAGGAAATCGTTCGTATTAGATATTTATCGATTGTATGCATGCAATGAAACATCCAATGTTTTAATCCTAGCATGTGAATTAGACTATGTTGGTGAACGTGTAATTAGCACTTAATTATGTCGAAATTGGGAATTTAGAATGAATTACATACGAAAGGTAAAGAAATCAGACAATTACCATGATTAAATGAAATTATAATGGATTAAAAAGATTAAAAAGGATTACGGGATCTATGTTAGAAATATACTCAAAACGGATATTTGAAGAAAAGAAAAAGGTATGAAAATTGAAAGACAGATTAGGAGCGATAATACGACTAATAGTTAATTAATTACGTCATTAAAGCTACATCAAGGCGAAAATAGAAGTTCAGGGAGAGAAGTCAATCCAGAAAAAGGCCCAGCAACAGCTGCGTCCTCTAGAAGAGGCACATGGCTTGTTGCGTCTGTTCTTGAGTTGAATTATGACTGTGAAGTCAGAATTGCAAGCAGTTAATGTTGTTTTGTATATTTACGATGTATTATTGACCTATGACTCGAGTATAAGTGATTTGACATATTAATTATACAACACTTTGTATCAACAATGAATCCAGAGATTTGATATGGACAAATCGGACCTCTAAAACCTAAATTTGATTCAAAGACGAAAATCCGCTAATATTGAATTATTAGGGATCTAAGTCAAGAATAAAACGATTTATAAAAGATTAAATACGATTTATGTACGAAGAAAAGAGAAAATAAGAAAAGGAAAACAAAGACGTAAAACCAGAGGAAGAAGAAGAAGAGCAGGAGTAGGCAGCGTTTGGAAGAGGCGCAACAAGTGCTGCGAATCTTCGAAGAGGTGCAAATGCTTCTGATTTCTTCTCGACGTCTGATGACTACTAAAAAGATTTTGTTAAAAAAGGTTTTACTTTGAAATCGGTTTTGAATTTATTTCTGACATGGAACTCACATTAATTGAACGAACAAAATAAATACAATACAAAAGATGGCATTTAAACCCTCAGACTTTCATGTTGACGAAACAAGATATTAACTAAATTAACGTTTAGCGATAGCTCGACTCGAATGTATGCAAAAAGTGCCCTCATTAAAGGACTCAAATTGATTGATTGATTGTGTAGTGGTCAAATTGGTCGGTCAATGCAAACGTGATGGGTACCCAGAAGGATCTGAGCTTACGTGGTCGATTGATTAAACGCGTAGATGTCGAAAAGCTTAGAGCAATGTCTAGAATGTAAATAAAGAAGAGAAGGGCGGAACATGTGCGTGCCTTAAAAATGAGAACGGAGCTCTCCTTTTATTGCAGAAAAATGTGAAGAGTTCAAGAAGAACACAAACTTATCCCGTAAACGGAGAAAACAAGCTGAGGAAAAGGCGCAGCAGAAATTGCGATCCTTCGAAGAGGCGCAGCATCTGCTGCGTCATTTCCCCAGAGGTTTCTTTCTGCGGAGTGAAGATTCTCACGTTTCTAGTACGGAAATGTGGTTGATCTATTCTTCTCTTTAAAAAGACACGAGATATATTTTATCAAAAAACAAATAGAATTTGAAAATATTAATAAAATATCCAGAATATTCTAGAGCGTTGCGACTCGGAGTTTAAAACGGTTTCTAGAAAATGAAGCGGTTTTCGACCCATAATCCAAATGAAGTCTAATGAATGTCGAAAAGACCGTACCGGTGCGTAGATGACGACCAAGGGGTAGACACAAGTGTTTGAGCTATCACTTGACGATAAACTTACGAACTGTCATAAATCGTTCCGTGTTCCAAACATGCGGCCCAATTATCACTGGGTGGTTAGCAGAAAGTGTAGAAACGAGGTTTTACACCCCCTCGTGGCGGGAGAGCCATGAGAGGCGAACACGAGGTGTGGAATCGTCTCCCGGCGAACCACCAGTATTGAACCAGTAACCATCACAATCACAATCTCAACGTCATCACCGTAACCATCAACAACAATCGTCATCAACAATATCATCAACAACACCATGAACAATATCATCAATATCAATCAACATATAAAAGTACTGAGTAGGAAAACCCTACCTCCAGAATTCTACAACAATGACTTACAACTCGAATTCCTCCACTTCTTATCCTTCTCCTAATAATATGCAATAATCCAGATCAATAACAATCCAATTTCCCTCCCCCAATGAGATTAGGATTTCAATAATACTACCCAACGATACTAATGAAATCAGAGATATGGATACTTACAATGAGATCGATGCGAAAAAATGACTTTGACGAACAACAATAGCAACCATGAGACTTACTGATGAATTAGGATTATTCGCGAGAAACTTGAGAGTGATTAACCGTGTTTTAGGGTTTTATAATAAGCGATTAACAGAAAAAATCCTTTTATAATCCCTTAATCATTCTAATCGACAACCACTTGAAAAGCCTGTCAGACTGGTGCGCTCGGTCGAGTGCTCAAGACACTCGGCCGAGTGCCACCTAGGAAGAGGTATGCCTAACCAAAAGAGTCGACTACTCGGTCAAGCACATACTTCCACTCGGTCGAGTGAACCATACTTGACCAAGTTCCAAATATAAAAAATACAAAGTATTACACAATCTCCCTTGATAGTTTTGGTGTGGGCAATTCTCTCTCTTTAATGACCACTTTGTTTCTTAATCAATTACTTCTTCCACTTTTTTAATAACAAGGGATGCATTTGATTTACATAGTGTCTTAGGTAGTTCTTGTAACTCCCTACCATTCCTAAGAAAAACCGCTTTTGCTTGAGGTTCAAGATTTAAGAGGCGAGAGCTGGTGAGATGGGGATGTTGTTGGGTCGATGTCTGTAATTGTTAAATGGATGTTTAAAATTGTTGAGCGGTTTTTTAACTTTCTGATAAGTGATATTTTGTACTAATTTATCCCCCGTTTTAGCTCGATTTCTATACGATCTATGCACTTTGTTAAGTGATTAACGAGCTAATATTGCTATTCTAGTTGTTTTGCGTGTTTTGACTCGTTTTATACGAAATGAAGCGGTTTTGCTATATTTTCCTACTTTATGGAGCAAAGGCACTAGAATACGAGTTTTCAAGGAACTGATGATAGCCATTTCACGATTTGACTATAATTCCGCTACATCCTTCTTCGAATGGACTCAATTTGGACATTGACTTTGAACTTCAAAGGGAAACATCAACCCAAGTCAAAAGGAGACTAGCCCAAGCCCAATTACGTATTGCATTGACCAAGACCAAGGCATAGGATTCCGTGCCCAAAAGACGGAATAGGAAAAGACGGAGAATCCATCTTGCACACTTCCCCGATCGGATTTCCACTTACCTGATCGGGTAAGTTTGCAGATTAGCGTTACTTAGCTCTTCTTCTACCGAGCCTAAATGAGTGATTAAATGCTTTGTCTAGGGTATGAATTTGGATGAGAGATCAGCAGCCATGCAGCCCTATAAAAGCCAAAGATCATCTCACACAATTATCATCTTTTATCATATCTTTAGCTTACTTTCACACATCAACTTACATACTTTCATACACAGTACATTTCATAGTTTATTTCTTTCATACAAGTTTTAGATTATAGTTTATGCAATTTCTTAGCGTTTCTCTACTGTTTTTATAAGCTTTTGTTATTGGGTTGGATAATTGTTCTTTACTTTATTTCCAACATAATTTGCATTCCAATTTCGGTAATCCTCTATCCTTGATTTACTTATGCAATTTTAATCATTATGAATTACAATCTCATTAGTATTATTCTCATATTATTGTTGTTAGAAAATCAATGTAAAAGCAATCTAGTTGAAACTAAAATATTGACTATTATGCCGCCTTTTATTTTGCCTAATCATATAATCCTAAAATTTATCATTAGAATCATTATTAATATAATCACCTTAATCACTTTAGTATTTATATTCCATAGTTTAGTTTCCTAAATCTTTTTCTTATTAATTTACTTAATCACATGATCGCATAAATTAGATACATCATTGTAGAATTATCATTGTGCAAATAAAATAAATAGAGTTGTAATATTGAAATGATTTGCTAGTTAAAATGAATTAAAAGAAGAGTCGATAACAATTGAACCATCTAGTTGTTTCTTCCTTTGGTCATGCCAAATTCTATAACTTTGTTTAGTGGCCATGAACAATTGTTTGTATTAGTCAATTTCCATGTTTGTAACGAGAGTTGGGATGGGAATTAGGACTGCCAATAGGGGTTTAGTGACCTGATCATGCTGAGAGGACGTTAGGAGCCACTAAAAGGTCAGTACGAATCCGAGAGGAATATACCGCTACAAGGCTTAGACAATCATAGTAATTATAATGTTGGTATCTGACGGGCTAAAATCGGTGTCGTTAATTCCGCAAATTAACTAGGCCAAATAGAAATTTATAAAACCTTACCTAGACTCAAACCAACCTAAATAAAAGGGTAGTAAGGGTAAGAAAAGGGTCGAACCCAAGGGAAAGCGGTAATGCTAAAATAATCTAATCTAGACTCTTGCAAAATATCAATTAACAAAACTAATGACTCTAATCACAAATTAAGACACTAATTACTAATTACGACACTTATTAAAACAAAGGCTTAATTTAATTACAAACTATGATATTCACAATGGAAAACATGTAGATAACATATAGGAAGAAAGTTTTTCATGAGAATTGATTATCAAGTCTAAAATTACCAACAACAACTAAATACTCAAAGATTCAAATATGGAGAAGTAACTTAGTGCAATTATCCCAAGTTCCCCACAATTAACAAAATAAAGACCCCTCCTTTCCTCTCTTCTCTAATTATCTATTACAAGTTTCTAAGAACTAGCCACCATGAATTAAACAATCCATAAATGACCCAATACAACTCCACCAATACTTATTCAAACATAAGCATAAATAAAGATGCAAGCTTTAAGCACAAAACCAAAGAAACATGCTAGAGTCATGTAATAAAACATTAAACCATGTTCTAATTACACAATAACCTAAATTCCATTCAAAAGATTCCAACTTTTAAACCAAAGTTACAATCTTTCAAGGTTGCTTCAACAAATACCAAGACAAATTAACCAAATTCATCAAGACAAAGCAAATAATAAACAAAAAATTGCTAGGATGGTTAGTCTTAACAACAATTCATTCAACAATGGAATTCAAACATAAGAAAATAGAATTAAATAGAGAAGGAAGGTTAAAAAGGTCTTACAATGCTAAAAGGGAAGAACTTGTTCAAATTACACTAAGCAAAGAAAGGATTAGCTACCCATAGTCTTCTTATTACAACCCATTTCTAAATAAAACCAATTACAACAGCCAAAGTTGAAGAACAAAGTAGAGAATTTCTAAAGAAAAATATGATGTTGAATGTTGTATGCTTCCCCCTTCTCTCTCTTCAGATTTCTGCTTAAATACCCTTGGTCCGCAAACCTAGGGGCCTTGAAAGGTGGGCTTTCAAAAGACAAGACGGAGAAATGAAGAAATGTCGTGCTGAGAAAGGACGCAGGCTGCGTCCTACGACGCAGGCTGCGTCGTGTTGACGCAGGCTGCGTCGTGCTGACGCAGGCTGCGTCCTATGCTGCCAGATTTCCTTTTGCTTTCCTTCTTGACTTTCGTTGACCCATGGATTTTTGGCCCCGCCTTGACTTCCATTGACCCATTGGGTTTGGTCTTATTGCCTTGATGATTCATTGCTAGCCCACTCCAATTTCCGGGTTTTTGGGTCTCGGGTTTCGGGTTTGACTTTCGATGACTTCCGGGTTTGACTCTCAAAATTGACTCAAATTACTAAATAATAACATTATTACTAAAACTAAAGTTAACATAAAATAACGCTAATGACCCGTAAAAAGTAAAACAAAAGACCATAATAAGTACTACTAGACACAACACAATTTGGTGTTGTCAAATACCCCAACACTTGGACTTTTACTAGTCCCGAGTAAAACTCGAGATTAGCAAGACAAACACAAGTCCAAACATAGTATGCGAAGGTAATGACCTCTCTTCCCTCTCCACTACCTTCTTATATCTCCCTCAAAACACAACCACCTATTTAAACAAAAGAAAAAATTTGACTCAAGGTTGTTTTAACAGTCTTCCCTTACCTCTTCCTACTTATAACTCCCTCTTAACAAGACTCGACACACCACCAACTCCGACTCAATTCACATAATTCCTCTCTTCTTATAGCTCCCAAGAATGTAGTATGACCATCTTTGCCTTATCCCAAGGCATAGCGAGATGGCCTTCATCACAAAACTCCATGCAACTCCACTACTCATACCACCCCCTTATTACTCCACTAGTGTAATGCATGGTTACTTGGTTGGCCCCAAACTACACAATTTGCACAACCAAGCAACCACCAAGAGAAATCCACCAATTTGGAACCAAATTTGTGACTCAAAATAAAAATAAAAGAAGTCCTAAGCTAGCCTCCTTCCAATTCCCTCCTTATCACTCCCTTCTTATGCCTCCCAAAATACTCATCATAGAAAGTATTATGCTCAATTTTGTTTTCATTTTTCATTTTTTTCATTTTTTTTTCCTTGAAAATCCCTCATTTTGCCTAAAGTGCCCTTTCGGGTTTTCACCTTAGCTTTTCCTTTCCTCTCATTGGTGGCTCGCAACTCGATTTTTCATTTTGCCCGGAATGCCCTTTCGGGTTTTCATTCCGTCCTCGGCCACCTTCCCAATTTTTACCTAGGTGCCCACCCTTGTGGGTTTTCACCAAGCCAGGATTTTCAATTTTTTTCTTCTTTTTTTTTTTTTTTTTTTTTTTCTTTTTCTTCAAAATAAAGACAAATAAAATACAATGCATCAAAAACAAAATAACTATATAAAATCTTCTCCCCCACACATAGAACATACAATGTCCTCATTGTAGGAGAAAAGAAAAAGGTTACCTCATCAATTGTCGAAACGAGAAGAACCCGAGGCACCTCCTCGGTTTCTTCTCCTCTCCCTTTCTTCTCTAACCCTTCTTCTTCGTTCTAGGCCTTCATCAAGGTCCTCTTGGGTGTAAGGAAAGGGGTAGCCCGGGTTTTGTTGGATGGAAATTCCAAAGAGTGAGCTAGCCAAGCCATAGACGTCCTCTTGTGCCACCGCATCTTCATAGGAGTCTTGAAGATAGGTGTGGTGGCGCTCATTTTGAACGTGAAAATGGCTCGTAGCTTGCTCCCTCCAAGCATTTTGGGTTGTCCACATCTCTTGTTGCTCTTGCCACCTTTTATCTTGTTGTTCCCTCCAAAGGCAGGTTTCCTCTTGCCCTTCTAGCATCCTTCTCCATTCCGCTTGTTGAGCCCTCTCGGCCTCGGGTCTCAATCTCTCTCTCTCCTCCACTACCTTGTGCCAATCATCCAATGACTCAAGCCTACCTCCTTGTTGTTGTTGCCAGGTGTTTGAATTGTCCACCCTCCCACTAATATGCTGCAGGACGTCGTTGGTGCTAGCAAAATAGGTAGCCATTTGTTGTTGCCAGGTCTCCATGGGGATGCTAGAACGACCCTCCGCATCAAACATCGGGGTGTCGGTGTCTTGGTGGCTTTGGAAGGATGATTGGAAATGGAATGGTGGTGGTTGTTGTTGTTGTTGTTGTTGTTGTTGATAATTTGTGGTTTGGAAAGGTCCTTGCTCGATTGCAAGGATCTCGATCTCCTCGCTCACCCGCTCACTTCCCTCACCTCCCTCTCTCCTTACCCTTCTTCTTTGCCTCAAAGGCACTTCCTCTACCTCCGCTTCCTCACTACTCTCCCCTAAACTCTCCTCCCTAGGACATAAAAAATCCAACGCTGTGGGTCGCTTAGGCAAGGGGTTTTTTGGAGGTCGAGGCATCTTCATGTAACTAAGCTCGTCACTCCCTAACCAAAACCCTTTCAAGGGTTGCTCTTTGCTAGTCTTGAAAATATGAACCTCCTCGAGCCCAAGTCGGTTGTATCTCGTCAATCCCCTTTAAATGTTCACCTCTTGTTCATCACCAATGCCCCCCTCAAAGTGCCTTACCAAGAATGAAATCACCCCCCCAAGATGGATGCTTGCTTTGGTGGATTTTTGCCTATGTTTAATGCAATCCCTCAAAAACAAATCTGCCCAATCCGGGATCCCTACCCCCTCCGGAAGCATAGTCCACAAACATAGCCGGATGCTCTCCGACACTTTGGTGGGTTCTCCCGCGGAGTTGAAGATGGTGGTAAGGAATCTTGTGATTAGGCGGAGTACGGGGTGGGTGATGGCTGAAAGTTTAACATCCTTAGATGGGCCGTGGTAATTTGTAATGTTAACCCACATTATGTGCATTTTTCCCTTGGGGCACCTAATGTCTTCGGGTTGTCTGGTGATCTTCAGGATTTGACGGATTTCGGAAGTGGGGGCAATATGCCAAGTTTGGTTTAAACGGAATCGGTAGGCTAGAAACTCGTAGGCGAAACTCCTATAGGTCTGATCCCAGGAGTCCGGCTCGAGATAAGCCTCTAGCCCTACTTTAGCTAGCATGTCCCTTGTGAAGTCGAACATGCCTAAGGCATGGAGGGTGTTTGGGAAAAAGAAATTTGTGGCTACGAGAGGTTGTTGTCGGGGTGAGGTTAGCTTATCCCAAATTCTCTTATATTGAACATTCAACCTTTCATAGCCCATGAACACTGCTACCACCTCGGTGTCGGGCTCACTCACCGCGGCCCTCTTATTCTTCCCTTTGCCAAACAATTTGGAAATCTTGGGTGCCATTTCTGCAAAATTCAACAAGCAACACAATACAACAAGTAACAAACAATCAGTCAAAAGATTTTTCACTCAAGCAATTCAACAAACACTTGGTGTGCAACAATTTCAACACCTCAAAAACTTAGTGTTTGTTGAATTTCCTTACCTCACTCAGAAAATTTTGTCCAATCCTAACTACACAATCAATCAAGGGCAAGGAGAAACTCAACCTAAGACCAATTCTAGCCTAAAATCGAGCAAAAATTTAAAAAACAATGGAAAAGTTGAGTATGAAGTTATACCTTATTGATTCCACAAAGTTCAAGCTCCTTGATGATTAGAATAGGTAGGGAATCCGACAAACAAGCTTAAAAACCCAACAAAGTTCCTAAAAATCGAATTTGAGGAAAAATTTTCTAGGTTTTCAAAGACGGATTTTCTGAGATTGTGAGTGATTGAGATTGTTTTTGGGGTGATTGAAGGTAGAATAATGATTAGGAAGAAAAATTTGATTGAGTTTGATGAAGGTTTTGGAAGATTTGAGGGAGAAAGATGAAGTTTTGAGGGATTGGGGTTGGTTTGGGGTGTTTTTCGTGAAGAACAAGTGTATGAAGATGTGTTTTGATTTTGTGAAGAACTCGCGCAAAAGGGAAAACAAATGCTGAAAACCCGAGATGACGCAGGCTGCGTCCTACGACGCAGGCTGCGTCGTGATGACGCAGGCTGCGTCGTGATGACGCAGGTTGCGTCTTGCACTGCCGGCTCTTCTTGCTTTTGCAGTTAGCCAAATTTTGGCTAAGTGTTACAAACACCTCCATACTTGCATTTTTACTCCAATGGTCCATGATAACCTCCAATATCCAAATTCCATCGATTCCCGAATTTTTATCCATGGCACGCATCCCGAGGCGGCCGAAAACTCGCAAAACTTCACAAAACCGTTAGTAACTTCAAAAAATTTTGTTTGATGCAATGTCTAACTAATTGAAAACAACTCAAATACTAAGAATTAACAATGAAACTTCAAAGAAATATTCACAAGGATAGAGTATGTACACGATTTGCCGTTTATTTAGAGTCGATGGCTCGACTTAGCTATTTCAAGCTTTTCAACTTTTATAAACGGGGTCTCCAAGCAAGACCTCTTCTTCCCCCTCCCGGGCACATCCTTGGAAGTAGTGTTTGAGACGGTGGCCATTCACCTTGAGGAGCTTTCCATCCCCGGGCCCCTCCACTTCAATAGCTCCATGGGTAAACACTTTCTTGACGGTGTAAGGTCCAAACCATCTTGACCTCAACTTGCCCGGAAAGAGCTTAAACTGGTTTTGGAACACAAGAACTTTATCACCCTCCTTGAAAACCCGACGGTTTATCATCCCATCATGCCATCTCCTTGTTTTCTCCTTGTAGATGGAGGAGTTCTCATATGCATCTTGGCGAATTTTTTCAAGTTCTTGTAATTGAAGGTTTCGGTGCATACCGCTCTCATCTTGGCTTTGGTTGAAAGATTTGATAGCCCAATAGGCTTTTTGCTCAACCTCCACGGGGAGGTGGCAAGCCTTGCCATAGATGAGACGGAATGGGGACATGCCAAAGGGGGTTTTAAAAGCGGTCCTATATGCCCACAACGCATCAACTAGCCTCTTGCTCCAATCCTTTCTATCCGGATTAACCGTCTTTTCAAGGATTCCTTTTATTTCTCGGTTGGAGAGTTCGGCTTGCCCGTTTGTTTGTGGGTGGTAGGCCGTGGAAATTTTATGATTCACCCCATACCTCTTGAGAAGTCCTCCAATCACCTTGTTGCAAAAATGGGTACCCCTATCACTAATGATAGCCCTTGGAAAACCAAACCGGGAGAATATGTTCTCTTGGATGAAAATGGCTACTACCTTGGCATCATCGGTGCGGGTAGGAATTGCTTCAACCCATTTTGACACATAATCTACCGCCAAGAGGATGTATAAATAACCACCGGAATTAGGAAAAGGGCCCATAAAGTCAAATCCCCACACATCAAAGATCTCACAATATAGAAGAGGTTGTTGTGGCATCTCATTTTTTTTTGTCAAATTCCCCACCCTTTGACATCAGTCACAAGTTTTTACAAATTTGTGGGCATCTTTGAAAAGGCTTGGCCAAAAGAAACCAAATTCAAGCACTTTTCTAGCGGTTCTTTGTGCCCCAAAATGTCCTCCACAAGCATAGTCATGACAATGATGTAAGATGGAAGGAATCTCACTCTCGGGCACACATCTTCTCACAAGTTGTTCTTGGCAAAACTTCCACAAGTAAGGATCATCCCATGTATAGTACTTTGCATCGGATTTTACTTTGCTCTTTTGATGAGAAGAGAAATGGCTTGGAAGCCGCTTTGTCACCAAATAGTTGACCATGGTAGCATACCATGGCTCCTCCACTTGTATAGCATTAAGTGACTCATGAGGGAGACCTCCTTCAACCTCATCAAGAGGGCATGATGGTCTTCCTTCATGATTTAGACGGCTCAAATGATCCGCCACCACATTCTTTACTCCTTTCTTGTCATTTATTTCCACATCAAACTCACTTAGGAGAAGGATCCATCTCAACAACCTTGGCTTTGCATCCTTCTTTGCCACAAGGTATCTAATGGCGGCATGATCGGTGTAGATGATCACCTTTGTGCCCAAGAGATAAGATCGGAATTTTTCTAGAGCATAAATCACACCAAGGAACTCCTTCTCCGTCGTAGAATAGTTCTTTTGAGCATCATTCAAGAGGGTAGAAGCATATTGGATCACATGGGGTCCCTTGTCACTCTTTTGACCCAAAACCACTCCCAATGCATAGTCACTTGCATCGGTCATGATTTCAAATGGAAGATCCCATCGTGGTGCTTGAATAATTGGTGCGGTGACCAATCTCTCCTTCAATTCATCGAAAGCTTTCCTACATGAGGCATCAAAGACAAACTCCGCTTCTTTGTGCAAAAGCTTACATAAGGGGTTAGCAAACTTCCAAAAATCCCTAACAAATCTCCGGTAGAAACCGGCATGTCCGAGAAAAGACCTAAAGTCTCGGGTGTTAGAGGGATAAGGTAAGGTTTTGATAATGTCAACCTTAGCCTTATCCACCTCAACCCCCCTTTCCGACACTACATGTCCTAGAACGATGCCACTAGTCACCATGAAATGACATTTTTCGGAGTTTAAAATGAGATGAGACTCTTGGCATTGCTCTAAGACAAGAGCAAGGTGTTTTAGACATGCATCATAGGAGTCCCCATGGACGGTGAAATCGTCCATGAATACTTCTATGATCCTTTCTACATAGTCGGAGAAAATACTCAACATGCACCGTTGAAAAGTTCCCGGTGCATTACACAAACCAAAGGGCATACGACGATAAGCAAATGTACCGAATGGGCATGTGAATGTGGTCTTTACTTGGTCCTCTGGTGCAATTGGGATTTAAAAATACCCCGAGTACCCGTCAAGGAAACAATAGAAAGCTTTTCCCGCTAGTCTTTCTAACATTTGATCAATAAATGGTAGCGGGAAATGGTCTTTTAATGTAACCGCATTCAAGCGGCGGTAGTCAATACACACCCTCCAACCGGTTTGTGGTCGGGTGGAGACCAAGTCTCCTTGTGCATTCTTGACTACCGTCACTCCTCCCTTTTTGGGTATGACTTGAGTTGGGCTAACCCAACGAGAGTCGGAAATAGGGAAAATGATACCCATTTGCAATAGCTTAATTACCTCGTCTTGCACTACCTCCGCCATGGGTGGATTGAGCCTCCTTTGGGGTTGTCAGACCGGTTTGGCATCCACTTCAAGCCATATCTTGTGCATGCAAGTCACCGGGCCTATCCCTTTTAGGTCCGCTATGCTCCACCCAAATGTTTCCTTATGCTTTTGAAGTAGTGATACCAATTTGTCTTCTTGGTCCTCGGTGCGTGTGCTTGAAATGATAAGTGGTAGGGTGTTCTTGTCCCCTAGAAAGATGTACTTCAAATGGCTTGGGAGGGTCTTCAACTCGACCTTTGGGGGCTGGATTATGGAAGGGAGGGGCTTGTGGAGTGGAATACTCAAGGCAAACAATTCGGACAGGTTTGCCAGTTCAGGACGCAGGCTGCGTCCAGTGACGCAGACTGCGTCGTGTGACGCACGACGCAGGCTGCGTCCTGCACTGCCGTGCCCTGTTTTCAGCATTTCTATGATGTTGAGTTCCTCATATGTTTCTAAGGGCTTTTCCCTTTCCAAGTCTTCAAGACGTTCCTGCAAATCAACGGCCAACAACAAACGCAAACCTTCCTCTTCCATGTGGTTAGTTAAAGCTACCTCGAGTGGGTCTCTATCACAAAATTTATAAATTTTGATTCACTAATGGCTCAAAGATATCCAAGAAGAAACAAGATTGATGGTCACTCGGGTGCCTCATGGAGTCATATATATTGTAAGTTAATCTTTTCCCTTCAAACTCCATAGTCAAGCACCCGTTTGAAACATCGATCTTGGTATTTGAAGTTTTCATAAACGGCCTACCAAGAAGGAGAAGGGTGGCACTAGAGCTAGATTCCACATCTAAGACGTAGAAATCCGCCGGGAAGACAAGATTATCGACTTCCACTAGCACATCCTCTACCATGCCCTTGGGATAAACACTAGACCTATCGGCTAATTGAATGACCACCCCGGTCTTAGACAAAGGTCCTAAGCCTAGGGTCTCATAAATAGATAAGGGCATGACGTTTATAGAAGCCCCAAGGTCTAGCATGGCACGTTTAAAACTTTTTCCTCCAATAGTGCAAGGGATAGTGAACATGCCCGGGTCTCCACATTTCTTTGGTAAATTTGGTTGAAAATGGCCGACACATGTTCACTCACCCTAACCTTATGGGTTCCCTTCTTGGGATTTCTCCTAGGTGTACAAAGTTCTTTCAAGAACTTTGCATACGAGGGACACTATTCAACAAGTTAAGAAGAGGAATGTTTACCTCACATTTCCGGAAAGTCTCATATAAGTCATTCTCCTTGGCATACTTCTGATAAGCGAGATTTATGTCGTTCTAAGTCCGCTATCAAACAATATTTATAAGTCCAAACTAAAACTAACTAGGGCAGCTAGTGATAAGTCCAGGTCGATCACAGGGAGGCGTGATGTATCTAATCAGTTTAGGTCGATAGTCAATTCTGCTAAGGTGACAGGTTTAACAGGTTGAGAGGTGAGTTTAGAAGGTACGAAATTGAAAGCAGTGAATAAATGAAAACAAATATAAAACGAATTAAATTTATGAAAATCAGATGAAACGAAGACTAGGGCAGAACGGGTTCACTATGGTGTCAAAGGGATAGGTCGAGCCAAGGTCTAAACAGTCTAAAGGGTGAGAAAGTTGCTGGTCCGGCCTCCTAACCACCCCTAGCCACTCTGATTACTTGTCCGGTCTCACAGAGTTCACTATCCTACAGGTCTAATATCCCAATTACTTGGTCAGTCTCAGGGGAAATACACTAAACAAATGATAACCTAGCGTCCTAGGTCATCAAACGACAATTAAATCAAACATAGGTTCAGATGCATAAACGGTTTAATTGGAACCCCCAAATCCCGGATCCACAATAGTTCACCCTAGCCCTAGCATGCAGATTAGCTACTCATGGTGATAGATATTAAGCAAAACAAGAAGACACAGGATGGTATGGCAAGATTCATGGTCGAGAAACGTACAAACATGAACGAAAATGACAGAAAACGAAATAAAACTGAATCAGAACCTGAATTAGGGCAAAAACAAGGAGGATGCCGATCGGTATAAGGCTATGCCGATCGGTATAGTGTTGTAAATGATCGAAAACGAAAACGAAATTACTTCTAAATGAAATGGAATTACATAAATGAAAAATGGGAAATTGCTTTAGATCCGTGACAAGGGATCTGTGCTGCGGTGGTGAGATCCCCCGAGATCCGCTGCTTCTCCCACTTATAACCCTCCTTTAGGTCTAGGGTTAGGTTTTTGGCCTCCAGAATTGAGTCTTGGGCCTGTAGCTGAAGCTGGGCTTGCGTATTGGATCGGTCCATGTTGGACCTTAGAGTCTTGAGCTCAATCTTGGATCTTTGGTGAAGGCACCGATCGGCATAAGTGATGGGCCGATCGGCATCATGCTAATTGGACTCATCTTTTGGTCTTGGTTGCTCCATCCGATCTGCATTGGTGCTTCACCGATCGTTCTTGGGTCTTGAGGGTGTCCAATGATCATGCTAACACTTCCACCGATCGGTTTAAGCACCTTACCGAACGTTCTTGGTGTTACAACCCCACCACCGATCGGTGAAGAGTATAAACCGATCGTCAAAGGCAGGAGGTCGATCGGTGAGAATTCCTGCACAGCGCACTGAACTTCAAACGCCCGCCATTTCTTCGTTACTTGGTCAAATGAGGCGTTTTTGGTTGCGTTTCGAAGATAAGAAGAAGATCTTTCCGTGGCAACTTGAATCGCCTCGTTCCAATGTCTAGAACTCAAGATATGGCCTCTCAAAGATGACCCTAGTGAAGGAGGGTCTCAAATCATAATCTTGATTTGTTTGAGCTCGATGTTGCTTCTTCATTATAGCTGGCCCAATCGGTATGACATGTATTTGAGCCTTGTTTTACTTCCTTTTCATCCAGAATCGATTGCGTGAGTTGGTGAAAGGTTGGTTCTTGATCCTTTATTCCTCGTGTTTAGCCAAAATGCTTTCAAATCACCCATAAAGGGCGTGAACTCTGCAAAATAGACATGAAACATACCAAAGTAGCAAACGAGAGGAATACGACTAGAAAAGAGCTCAAAGGAGCTACCTATGATGCACAAATGGGGTAAATGTGTAGGCAAATGTGCATATGGAATACGCACATCAAATCTCCCCAAACCAAACCTTTACTTGTCCTCAAGTAAAGCAATAGAGACAAGCATGGATCGAGATCAAAGCTCAAGACACATTTACTCAAACTAGTGTGAACAATGGCCATTACAAGTGCCGCAGGAACATACGCGTGAGAGTCGACCTTCAAAACAAGTCTCATCTAGCCTAACAGTCAATGCTCTTCATGAATACTCAAGACCTTGCAATCGAGCTCAAAAATAAAGACGCAACAAGCATTTTCAACAGCATGACTCAAATCAATGAAGTAGTACTCAAGATACTATATGTTCTCAAGGTATGCGGGGTACAAGGCGTAACGGGGCTGAAGTTCAAGGTGGAAGGTGGCTGCATGCTAACGCGTTTGGGCATGTGTGGCTCATTAGTGACTAGTGGCTGCGTGACCACTTGGACTATTTCTTCAAATGTTACCCATTCACAACATTCATTAACATCATCCCAGCTTCTTGTTCAGCACTTATAGGATTTAGCCATAATTTCTTCTCTTATGATTAGTTTGGCTTCTTATGACTTCATTTGTTTATTTTATTCTCAGCGCCTTAGCAAAATTGACTTCTTAGTGTCTTTTCACACCAGATTTTAGGCAGAATTTTGCTCTTTTGATGAGCAGACCGACCGGTTTCACATCATACTGATCGGTTCTGAAGTTTTCAATTCCCAGACAGAATATAACTTTACACACATTTAAGTCTCATTCAGCATAGTTACAGTACCCCTTGTCCTTACACGCAACCAACAGTCAAGGTGGGTGGGTATATGGCATGTAGTTTGAGTATCCGGGTTGTAACCAAGGTTAATATAAGGCAATGTGGGCTCAAGAACAAGGACCTAAGTCTAAAGGGATAAAAGAGGCTTTTTTTGCCATGTGGAGTTCAATTTTTGTGGGTACCCGGTCCCGCAGGACTTAAGTGCATACCTTCGGAAATTAAATTGAGCTACTAAGTCACACAATGAGGCAATGCAAGAGCATGCAAGCTAAGATTTACAATACGTAATTGAGAAGCATTTCGATGCAAAGTTGACTCACATCAAGCATAGCAATCAAGCATGTTCGACTAGTTAATCCAATCTAATCTCTAGATGTCCTACCATAAGAGTTCAAGCCAATGTCACGAAAAGTAGAGCTTAGTGTAAGAGCAAACTAGACATTAAGCACATCTCAATCCACAAAACAAGACCAAAAGCAACATGGACAACTGTCCCCCTCCCCAAACCAAATTGAGCAATGTCCTCATTGCGACCACTCAGGGCGGGTCACAAGACAAGTCATGGGGGCGGGAATAAATAAAGCAAAGAGTGCAAAGTGTATACCATGTAAGAGCAGATGGTTAACCTCCCCAAACCAGCATCGAAGAATCTTTTTTGTAGTTGCATGAACATTGGCTGGCAGGGCTGATCATCATGTGGTCACCGATCGGTGGAATCAGCAGTTTGATCGGTAGAGAGCAGTCCACCATCGGTAGACTTCCTTCTGTGATTGGTGGAGGTCATCTCTCTGATCGGTGAGCTCTGTTCTGCACCAGTTCTCCTCAACTGCAAACATATAAGACAGACAAAACAGGAGAACTATAGGAAACGCTCTCTCACATCACTCACAAATGTCTTAAAATGTCTCAAAACGAAAGAAAAAATTTTCTAACTATTACAACTGAAATAAGATTGTTCCAAAAACGAAAAGCAAATAACAACGGGTTGCCTCCCGGAAGCGCTGGTTTCAGTTAGGTCCCGCACGACCTTGTTTAGCTTCGGATCAAGTGTAGGGAATGTCATCAGCACAGGCCTTTCTTGGCCTCCAAACAGCACGAGCATCCACAGGAGGATGGTTGGGCCATAGTACACTCGGCAGACCGGCAAGGGGCGAATCTCCGTGCCCGATTGATCTCGGATGGCCTCGCCAATCACGTGAGTCATAAATTCCTGCATCCAAAGGTTGAAAAGTCTCCAAGGTGTCTCCAAAGATGTGAGACGGAGATATAACATTAACAGAACAGGCATAACTCATAGCATCAACACTAGCAGGAGACAGGGGAAGGTCAGAACTAACAATCTGGGGCAGGGGATGATCATGGAGCTTGGTGGGGGGTGGATGCGGATCGGCAAGGGTGTGAGGCCGATCGGTGGGTACTGCAGACTGACAGGTGAGGTCTTCAAACTGGTAGGTGGGGTCCTTTAATGGCCTGTTCTGGTCTCTAATGATCGAATTGGTCTTTACAACTAAGGGAGAGCGGGGTGTATCATAAGGTTTAAACACTAGAAGTTCACCCCCCACCTTAAAAGTCAAGGTCCTCTTAGCAACATCAATAATAGCACCTGTAGTGTGTAGAAAAGGTCTCCCTAAGATGATAGGGATGTCGGCATTTTCAGATATGTCTAACACTACGAAATCGACCGGTATGTAAAACCCACCCATCTTAACCGGGACATCCTCAAGTAAACCCAAAGGTCGTGAAGTGGTCCTATCCGCCATTAGGACTATCATATTCAAGCCCTTGAATTGGGTCAAGCCCATCTTTATAGCTAAGGATAAGGGTAGGACACTAACACTAGCTCCTAGGTCACATAAGGCGTTTTCGATGTTAATTTTGCCTATGACGCAAGGGATACTGAAGCTACCGGGATCAGCAAGCTTAGGTGGAGAGTCACTTTGTCGAGGTGCACTACACCTTTCTGTAAAAGCGACGGTCTCAACCTTGGGGAGGGTCTTTTTCCGTGTTAAGATGTCTTTTAGGAATTTAGTATAAGAGGGTACTTGCAAAACTAAATCTAGAAATGGAATAGTGATGTCAAGTTTAGTAAGTACCTCTTTGAACTTACCGAATTGTTCCTCGTAGGGGGGTTTCTTCTTAAGACGACCAGGGAAGGGAAGCTTAATCTTCATCCCAGCTTCTTCTGCCTGCTTCCCTTTCCCCAAACCAGCTTCATCTTCATTCCCAGAAGCTTTGAAAAGTTCAGACCGATCGGTATAGGGGATGGGATGATCGGTGGGAGTGATATTCTGGCCATTTTCTTCGTTTTTCTGCTTCTCAGACCTCTCAGCATTCTTCTTAGAACTTACTGCTCTGTCCTCAGCCTCATAGGTGGTCCCACTCCTCAATGTTATGGCATTAACATGGTGGACATGATCGGTGGTTTTGCTAGGCTGAGATGGGAGGTGGCCTTGCTGCCTTTGAGCTTGTGAGGCAGCTAGTTGAGCTATCTGAATCTCCAAGTTCTTAATCGCCCCCGCCTTTTCTTGGTCCATTTTAGCCACTTGAGCAATGAGGTGCTCCTGGCTTTTCTGCATTCCCATCAGCATCATCCTCAAATCGTTCATATCTGTGAATGTAAGAGGCTTGAAGGGTTGAGGTCTGTTTTGTTGCTGGTAGGGCACTTGACCGATCGGTTGAGATGGTTGGCCGATCGGTGGATGCTGGTACTGAGGGTTTGGCCTGTTGTACTGCTGGTTGAAGTTCTGCTGCTGATAGTTCTGATAAGCAGCAACATGTTCTACTACCCCTGGGTAACCAAAATTGTCCAGAGTGTATTGTTGTTGGAGGGCACCGATCGGTGAGGGTATAGGGCCGATCGGTGGAGCAATCATCGGGGCTTTGTTGACCTTCAAACTGGCCAACTGGGCTTTAAGATCCTCGATTTGGGCTGTCATACTCTGTTGGAAATGACCTTCAGTGCCTATAGTAGCCAAAGTAGTGGAAGATTGGCCATATTGGATACTATGGCTAACCATAGTCTCTATCAACTCACGAGCCTCAGCTACTTCCACGTTAGAGAACATCCCATTTGCCGCGGAATCCAATATCCTCCTTGAGTCCGGCATCAGAGCGTTGTAAAATGTCATGGCCATGAACCCTTCTCCAAACCCATGATGTGGGCATTGCTTCTCCAGGGTTTTGAACCTCCCCCAAGCATCGTAGAGATTCTCATTGAGGCGCTGTCTAAACCCGGTGATTTGCATCCTTAGGTTGGCCGTCCTCTCCGGCGGGAAAAACTTCCTGTAGAAAGCAAGGAATAGGGTGGCCCATGTATTGCTAGTTGCGACCGGCAAGGTTTCCAGCCAAGATGATGCTTTGTCCCTCAATGAATGAGCGAACATCATCCTCCGGAGTTGATCTTCTGTCACCCCTTCGTGGGTGATCAATTGGCAAAGGTCACAAAATCGGTTGATGTGGCGTGCCGGGTCTTCGGATAGCGCACCACCAAATTGTTCTTTGTGGATGAGGTTGTAGAAGGATGGGTCAATTTTAAAGTTTGTGGCTGTGAGGTTCGGTTTGAGTGTCCCTGTAGGAACTTGCTCAGCCGAGGGCATGGCTTCGTCAGCTAGTCTAGGCATGGTTTTTCTTGGTGATGTGGGTGGGGTTGATGTTGGTGAAATTGTAGGTGATGGTGAGGATGTAGGTGTTATTGTGGGTGTTTGTGTGCTTTCGTTGTCAGCCACCCTTCGATTTCTGCGCAGTA